>CATIWO010042213.1:0-10945 GCA_949673435.1 Macaranga tanarius
TTCAAACAAGCAAAAGGAAAAGAAAGAGTGTCTTCCTTCTTCCTTAGTCTAATATTGAGTGAACCAAGACATAACACAAGAGTTGTGATCTCTACACCATCATCCTTGAGGGCTAAACACTAAGTTCCATACCATTCAAGATCAAGCAAGCCTTCACAAGCTCTTGGGTCATCAAGAGAGGCTTATGTGGAGAGCTAGTTACATCTTGGAGATCAACCAAGTGCAAACCGTATGTCACAAGCTAGAGGCTTCACGTTTAGGGAGCTCGGTGCTAGTGGATCGCAACTATCAAATACTTATCGAGCATTCTACAAACTTTGGAGTTTTGTAAGTGTTGCCTAACTCTTAGTATGTAGGACTTGTAATATGATTACATGCCTATTTGATTTTTACTAAAATATTGTCCATAAAGCATGATTTGTTAGTTGTGTAAATTGCATGTGATTTGGATCTTGTGGCATGAATGGTTTCTAACTTGGTGCAAGAGTTGCATGCAACTAAAATTTTTAAAATTCCATATATTTAGTTGCTTAGATCTCTATTCCCTACAATATGTTTGTACAACTCTTGTACAATAATGGAATTTTTTTAAGAGCTCATAACACTTGTGATTTTTATCACTCTCTACAGTTAGATGAAGAAGAAAAAAGAAGATGATATCTCAACTCATGAGAATTCTGTCTATTTTTCTCTCAATATTGTTAAAATAAAAAAAGTTCTCTAATGTGCATTAGTTTTTGTTTCTACAAATACCACTAACTTAAAGACATGTATATGACAATAGCTTTTAGTGTCTCACACTCAAGCTTCATGCATGTGTGAGTTTAAGTGTCTCACACTTAAGCTACATGCATGTATGCCTTTAAGTGCCTCACATTCTAACTATATGCATGCATAGCTTTTTGATTAGTTTGGTTACAAGAATAACCTTAGCTTTGACTTCAATAACTGTTAATGAGTTAGGCTAAGGTAGAATTCAATAAGTCTTACATACGTAAATGTCACGACTACCTAATTAAAAATGAATATTTTTTATAGATCCATAAGAGCCATAGAATACAATTATCATGTACTAAATATCTCTTCATTACAAGATCCCGATATCGGCTAGAATCATGGTTTAGTCAAACTCTAATTGCCTCAATCATATGACCTCATCTTTAATTCAATTCTTGATAAAATATGATTACTACTACTAGAAACTCTTTTCTAGCACCAAAATGCTTTTCAGATAAGTCGAGTTTGACCTGGCAAAGTACTTATTCATCAAGAATAACTTAGATAGCATCAGATTTTATCCCAGTTCACTCCAGGTAATAAATTCCATCTTGGCCGATCACTCATCCCTACATATAATCGACTAGAGCTACCACATACCATATACCCATACATGGCTAGCACATATATGTAAGCGGTAACAAACTCTAACCAACCATATATGGATGATCGTGTTGTCTTAGGTTAAAGGACCATATGCACCATTATGTCCAAAATTGTAATTGTTGACGAAAATGAATTTTCATGAAATCATAAATCTTACGTCACAGTTCGATCTACCCATCGCATGAGTATCCACATGTCTATTCTGATATCTCATATCAAGTAGCATAAGACTCACTACCTCCCACTATCGATATCACATATCGATCAAGAAAAATAGATAGAGGTGATAGTCTAGGGATTAATACTACCCTTATATTAATCCAACAACTATGAATATTTATAGTATATATACTAAATGAGTTTGTCACTCATATTATCAACTCTTGATAATAAGCTTATTTAACATAATACTAAAGGTTAATATTCAAATAAACTTAACATTTAATTTAAATGAATATTATTTTATTGCCAATTTGGATAAAAGTACACTATCATCTTACAATAATGGCACTAGGACACATCTATACTAACAAATATAGCATCTAATATAATGTCAAATTTCTCATTTTAAATTGTTGAATTTATAATAACCTATTGGCATAATAAATTCAAACATTTGTAACTTTTCAAAATTTTACCCCAACTTTCATATGTTGATAAAATATTTAAATTTAGCCAATTTAATAATTTTAAAGCAAATACTTATTTATTTAAAATCCAACAAAAAGCACTGGTACAATGATAGCAAATTAATATTACCACTAATAAATTGTTAAATTTATAAACTTTTGGCATCATAATAATTTTGACAAAACTAAAGACAGTTTTAATATAAAAATTATTACTCTAAATAATTGAATTTGCATGATTACTTCACAATTATTTATTAAAAATCAATTAAAAATAACTAAATTTAAAATGCAAAGAAAGATTATACTATCATTACTATATTTTTATATAATTTTTAAATTTGTTAAAATAACATTCATTAATAAGTTTTAAAAATTTATTACAAGTGAATTTAATTTTGGTCAAATAATTTTTAATTAAATACTTTTATAAAAAATTAGAAAAAAATAAAATTATAAAAAATTACGCATGTTTCTTGTAAATTCCGAACTATAAAGGGTAAATTGATATTTTATAGATGACATGTCAATAGTTTTTATTTAATTTTAAACAAATAATAATTTTTATTAAAATTGTGAATGTGTTAAATTGAGATATTTTTACTAAAATTAAAAAAGTTAAAATAAAATTATGAAAAATTGCAAATGTTTAATTTTTTTTTAGTACAATAGGTTTTCTATTTTTGATTGAATGCGGCCCCTCATCTTCAAAATTAATCATATTCATGTTATTAAATGAAATGTTTGCATCATTTGGAGAATATCCATCTTTTTACTCAAAACAAAATGTATAATAGTTTAAAAATGTAAAACTTTTTAATTTGTTACAATTTTAATTCACTTTTAAAATTTTAGTAAAAATATTCCTTATACACAAATTATGATATGTCCATTATTAAAGCAAACCCATAATTTTAAAACTGAAAAAAATATATTAACTTCAATTTGTAATTATTCATCAACAACTATATTTTTTAAAATATATTTACTATTTTATCCTTTTAACTTTAACTAATTATTATTAAGGGAAAATTACACAAAAAATCCCAACCTTTTATAGCCCTTTCAAATTAAACTCTAACCAATTTTTTCTTACAAAAGTAACCACCAACTATAAAAATCTTGCAAATAATACTATCCGTCAGTTTTAGTTAACGGACAATCACTTTTTGATCTACCTCAGTTGAGTGAAGCGCACAATTGCTTATTGGATTGATGATTGGACAATCCACTAATTTTTTTCAATTATTTTAAAATAAAATTCTAAACTGTTAGGCTGTCTAAACAGTTTTGTACTGATTGAAAAATTACAAAACCCTAAATCCTGAGTGTTCTTAGGTTGTCCAAACATTAAAAAAAAATATTACTTCAAAGTAATAAGCAATTGTAAGGCTCCATTCAACTGAGGTAGACCAAAAACTGACTACCACATTAGCTTTTTGTTAACTAAAGCAGACATATGGTATTATTTGTAAAATTTTTATAGTTAGTGGTTATTTTTGTAAGAAAAAATTGGTTAGGGTTTAATTTGAAAAGGTTATAAAAGGTTGGGGCTTTTTATGTAATTATCCCTATTATTAACTTAATAAAATATTATTTAAATAATTATTTAAAATATCATGCAAATAAAAAAAATTAATAATATATTAATAAATTTTTTTTAAATTGTTAATTCTAGTACTTTTCAATTAAAATCTACTGTCAAATATTTAATACAAATAGATATATTTATTTTTTAGAATTATATAAATAAAACTGTTTTCAATATTTATAATTATAAGTAGAAAACAATATATATATTTTTATTGATTTATGATAAATAATGGATCCTATATTTATCAAAAATCAATAAAACTTTAGCTAAATTTTACATTTTTTTCATTATTTTATTGAGAATAGAGTTTATAAGATTATTTCTAGAACTGTAATTTCTTTTTGTCAAGCTTTTTGACGAACCGCCATGATACTTAAAATGGACTAAAAGTAATATCAAATTTTCAATTAAATTCTATAAAATTTAAGTTTTTCAATTGAGTTCGTAAATTGTTTAAAAATTGTAGCATTAGTCCTAAACCATCGAAATTGACAGAAAAAGCGCTAATGCCCTAATGTGTTAGTCAATATTTGAAGCTTGAACCTTTCAAAAAAAAAAACTTTTGAAGCCTGAAAATACGTTAGATGCCACCTTGCAATCCACTGCCATGTCACTTTTAAGATTTTAGATCCTACAGTTCCAAAATCAAAATTCATAAAGATCACAAAGCAGAAAAAAAAAAAAAAAAAGTTATGCATGGAACAAGTCTTCATTTATCAGCATCACATCATTAGTATTATCGCCATTAACGTCCATCATCTTCTGAAACTCTTGAAAATTAACATACCCATCTTCATTAGGATCAACACTCTTAATCATTTTCACACAATCATCAACAGAACACTGCATACCTAAAACAATTCAAAACCAAATGCAATTCACTGGAAGAGATCAAACCATTCTTGTTCTGATCATACAGATCGAACGCATCTTTGAGCTCAAAGTTAGCGCTGGCAGAATCAGAGGATGCTTTGCAAAGCTTAGAGAACTCTTGAAGATTAATAAACATATCTTTGTTAGTGTCAACATCATCCATAACACATTGAAGCTCAGCTATTGTATAAGTACTGGAACCCATTGCTTTTAGAACACCATCCAACTTAGTTACAAAGATCTTACCATTGGTGTTTTATGTCAAATTGGTTGAAGACCTTCTGACCCTCTTCCATGTCCTTAATGAAGAGAGTTGAAGCCATTGATTCGTTGTTAGGAGAAGATGAGGAATTGGTTTCTTCCATTGTAATAAAGAAGAGGAAAGCTTTTTGTTGTGGTATGAGATTTTTGTAGAGGAAATGAAAATTTTTTCTTTTTTGTTGTGATTTTCAGCTAAAAAAGTGAAGATTTTTAAGCCCGACATGTTCGTTGCTGCTTTTGCTTCGGCTGCTCTTGATGGCGGTGGTGAAGCAGCGGCTCTGGCAGTGGAGGAGAAGAACGAGTTCGATGTGGTGATAGAGGAAGTGTCAGTGAATGTGAGAATTATGGTGATTAAGGTGGTTAAGGCATTGAAAGAAGATAAAGAGCTGATTGAAGGCTTGCTTAAGAAGTTTAAAAAAGGGGTTTCAAAAGAAAGAAGATGCTAAGAAACAACTTGAAGAGGCTCGTGCTAAGGTTAATATTAAATTTTCAATCTTTAGTCTACTTTCTTTTGGGGAAGATTGTATTTTATTAATTTGAAAAAAAAGGAATGTAACTTGAATTTTAAATCTACAAGTTTTTTTAGTGAATTTTTATTTTTGAGTTTGTTTATTGATTACCCTTTGTTTGAAAAGTGGAAAAAATTGTAAATTTTTTTGGGTTTTTGTTAATGGAAATATGACATGGCAGTGGAGTGTAAAGTGACATCTGACGTGTTTTCATGCTTCAAAAGTTAATTGACGTGTCAGTAGTTTCTATTAATTTTAACGATTTAGGATTAGGATTATCACTGTAATTTTTAATTTATGAACTCAATTGAAAAATTTAAATCTTATAGAAGTTAATCGAAGAATCGATTTAACTTTTAGAACTAAGGAAGTCATTATCCCATATATATATATATATAATTCGGTTTTGAAAAGACCGATTGATATAATTTTTCTATCAAGACAAGATAAAAGTTTAACGATTGACGGGCTATGATTGTAGTAGTTGTTGGTCCAGCACAGAAGCCTGATAGTTGAAAAGGACAAATTCATAACCACTGCAAAATAGGCGAACACAATCATTCACCAGGAAAAATTTAAAGAAATAGAACAACTCCCACAGGCTACCAGAATGAACAAATTCATAAAATATATAGGATCATCGGACATAAAAACTTGGTATGAATCTGAGATTTTAAAAGCATATACTGTTGTACTTAAGACTCAATTTCGTCGTCAGTTCAAAATTTCTTGATTCTCATTTACATCAACATGCTAAAATCGTGAGCCCAGGAGGAGAAGAATAAATGCTCATCCGTAAAATGAATGATAAAGACAGGAAATTTGTCCTGAAACTTTCAATTCATGCCATGGTGCATTAAAATACTACCAAAACAAAGTCACACAGCAAGCTTTAAAATATGAAAGAAAGAGAATCTAAAATTTTGCTCCAACCATAAACTACATTTCATTCACATCCTTTTTATTATGGGCACTGAAATCAGCACAAGGTGGAAAGCCTTGCTAATCCTCTGATTATGACCAATATTACATAATCTATTACAGCTATAGAGAATCCACACCGACAAAAACATGACATTATTATTATTATCGGACAAACCCGTGATGCTTGCAGTTCCATTTTTTTACAACTTTGAAGCTGCATCTTTGTCCAAAAACCACTTCAACTCCCCTTCAGGTGAAACCATTTTAGCAGGCTGCACATCAGAACTTGCATTTTTTGCCAGTGACTTCTGCACTGCATCAGCTTTACCTGCACCACACACCACAAGTGCAATATATGCAGATGAATTTATCACAGGGAAAGTAAAGGTAATTCTCTCCGGCGGTGGTTTTGGCGAGTCCTTAATGAAGGTCACCCATTTTTCATTTTCCTTGACAAGGGAATGCCCAGGGAACAGAGATGCTACATGTCCATCTGGGCCCATACCCAAAAGCATGAGATCAAACTTGGGAAACCCACTAGGTGCTGCATCTAGCACTTTCATATTGACTAAATGCTTAAGACAGGTTTCATAATCATCAGCTGCACCCTCGGCTGACAGGGCATCATTGATGGCATAAACATTACCAGGAAGAATTGGTACCTGTCAAACATTGGAAAACAAAATATTTAATCAGATAACGCAATTCCAAGCACCTGAGAATTGGGGTATCCATGGCCATAACAAAAGTGTTGCATGCTCATGTTAGATTAAATCACACACTTTTTACATGCAAAAATGGGTGAACATGAGGGTGCCCATTTAACATGCACGGAATCAGTTGGGTACAATGAAGATACAACCTAAGCATCAAAGAGTTTTCTTCACATGAGTGGGAACCCAATAAATCTACAGCATCAATAGCATTCACAGAAATTTGTCCATGATGAGTTTATGCATCCCGAGCGAGCAATCGGTATAGAGAGCCTTTTCATCCCTTGAAGAACCTATGGTTGCATCTCCATCAAAGTGCTCAACAAGTACTAAATTGGGATCAAAACAACAATCAGCATAGAGAGCCTTTTCTTCTTTGTTGCTATCGGCAGCGGCGAACCTAGACGTTTAGTCTTGGAGAAGGAGGGAGGGGGCAGGGGCAATTACAACTAGGGGTGTTCATGGCCTCCGAAATGGCCGAACCGAAAATCGAACCGACCCTATTCGGTTCGGTTCGGTTCGATTTTATGTAAAAAAAAGCTCTATTAACCAATATAACCGAAATAACCGATTTTTTTATTTTTTATTTTAATTTTTCTAAATATTTGTTAAAAATATATACAAATATGTACAAATTTAATATAAAAATAATCAATATTTTAAAATTTTCGGTTCGGTTCGGCCGGTTCGGTTTTCTACTCAAAATTTCGGTTCAGTTCGGTTCGGTTTTAGACCAAATTCGGTTCGGTTTGATTCTGATTTTTTGAAATTCGGTTATTTCGGTTCGGTCAGAAAATTGCCCAAAAACCGACCGAACCGACCGATTAACACCCCTAATTACAACAATGATAAAGTATTTAAAATAGGCTTATGCATATAATTTTATTTCATTTAATTGCACAATATTATAATAATAAAAAAAATATAAAACATTAAAAAAATTATCTTCAATTTGTAAATTGTAAAACATTTAAAAATTTTTCGATTTACCCATTGAAGTTTGCAAGTTCAATTATCGTATTTAAAAATAATATGAAATTTGCCTCGTAAATAAAATAATTAATCTATGAATAGTGACACGCAAATAAAAGTTAATAAGAAAATTAACATTAAAATTGAAATAGTAATTACATTTAACAAATTTAAAAATTTGTTTGTTATATAACTTTAATTTATGAACGTGAATGAATTTAAAAAAGCACTTGTTATAAGTAAAATAGTTAACCTTTTTTTTTCAACATACTGGCTCCTAAAAAGAAAAAAATGGCACCTCCCTTTTTCGGATGAAGTCTGATTGTAGACAAAGCACGTAATATGCAAGTACAGTTATGCATAAAAGTATTAGTCACTCATCCTGTATTGATGGCTGCTCACTGAATTGTGTTTCATTCTCTAGATTTCTCATTATAACCATATATCAGCAAGGGCAAGTACGGAAAATGTAGCCATGGACTATCCATAAATTTCACTAATTATTCAGTTTCAAGGCGATTGTGGGAGAGTTAAAACGAAGATGCAGTTAAAAGTTTATGTTGAGTATTTTAACATAACTAAATTTGAACTAAACTAAAACTATCAGACTTTAAAATTTGACTAAGACGGGCAACTTATGCAACTTAAAACTACCTCAGGGGTAATTAATATAATTTACATCTCGAACAGTTGTTGTTTCAAAAGGACGAAACCATGGTTTTGTTCAAACAAAAATGATAAATTTTTTTAGAAGAAAATCTCACTTATTTAAATAATTCTAGTTTATTTTTATTTCCCAAATCACTAAACTGTATACTCCGTTAGATTAGACATGGCACCATCAGATGATGAACAAAAACATCTACCAGGAAATATGAATCCATTAGTGTAGTCCTTGTTTCATTCCTACAACACACTGACATTTGACAGCATAGTGAATGTGGAGGCAGCATGTAAAAACATTTCAACAAGAAGAACCCTTGACATACACAATTTGAGCCTAGTTACAGGTCTGTATGTTTTGATAAAACTGACTAACGGTACTGACAAGTGCTGGTGAGAAATGAGTAAATATGGAAACCAATTGTAAGGGCTTGTATTCTCATCAAGTTGTGCAATAATGCTTTAAAAACTGATTAACATTGTGAATGTAGATTAAAAGCAAGGCCAAATATTTTCGTATTCCCCACAGGTCAAATGTGTTAGACCTTTGGAAAAAAGCTGAAAGGAAGAAAAGCAATCCCAGATAAAAAAAAATGTAATTAAAGGGACAAAAATGAGGATGAAAGGAGGCAAAGGTAACAGCTTAGAAATTTGAATGTAAGACAATATGGCCACCATAGATATTCTCATTTCTCAAAGTTTATTAAGAAACAATGGGAGAAACATAACACAAGGACAATAAGCAAATTGATAACAAGATGCAAAACCAAAACCCTTCTTTGTGCATGTTGAACATGCTCAACATAGATACACTAAAGGATGCCACATTCTAGCACCTTTTGACTGTTAGGCATGTAAAAGCAAGTCCTGACTCAGATGTCTAGAGGACTGAAGAAGGGTACCAATAACAATTTGGATGCAAATGTTTTTCTAGTTCAAGCTAGAACATCCATAAACCATATTTGATCATGCCCAGAATCTTGATACAAGTCAATTCAGCATTGAAAATAAACATCAAGATGCATTGCATATGCATCACAAAGCAACAATTTTTTGTTTATCATCAATCATCAAGATCACCGTCAATTACTTTATTTCATGAATTCAAGCTTCTTAAAAGCCAATAAACAAATGAAGTCAGATTCAATCTAGAATGATAAAATAAATTATAAAAATGAGCATGAAAAGTAATCAAAATTAATATCAACCTCATGCCAAATAACAATATTTACATAGCACTAATAGAGCTTAAAACCTATAATTAACAAAACATACTCCTAACAAGAGCATTTTAATCAGATAAAAAATAATAACCAAATGATAATGCATTAGTGAGAACATTAACGAACAGAACGATAAGTCCATAGATGATGATCCAGTAGCCAGCAAGCAAAGATGAAAGAAAAATACCCGACAGAGAAAACCATCATATGCCAGTTTGTAATTACTGTCAACATGATCTTTTGGGACCACTCTCTCATCCACCCATAAAACATGCCATTTCGACCATTCTATTGAATCAATGTAAGGAGGCTCCAGTAATTTCCTGAAATTCCAATAGCAAAAAGATCTCAAAACTCCCAATTTATGCCAATCCTCAACTTCAATACACTGCAGTTTCTTATAATTTACAATTATTTGAAGTATAGGATAGACCTGAGGGATTTGATAAGAGAACCACCAGACAAAACAACAGTGAAAGCGCCTCTTTCTTTAGCAAACTTATCAGATAGATCAGCTGTATATTTAGCCAGTGAAACAGCAAGATCCTCCTCCGTGTCAAAGACCTCAACTACCTTTTTCTTCTCAGTGGTCGCCGCCGTCGACATCCCAGCCTTCGTTCTGCAATTAAATCTCTTGTAACTCGTTCCAAAAACAACCGAAACCCCCCCGCCTTTCAATCCGGCAGTGGAGTAATCGAGTCTCCTGAGGTCAGATGCTACCTGCGTTGAGATTACTTTAGCGTAAGGCCTACCCAATCTTTGTATAGAAGACGAGAGGGTACGCAGAGAAGTGGAGAAAGAGAGTGAAGAGGATGCCATTGAGAAGGTTTATATATAGTTAGCTTCAGATTAAAAACTGTAAATTTGGATGTCAAAGGAAAGGAGTCTTTTTTTGATTTGGTAAGTGGGCGTGATCAACTACGCATAGACAGCAAGTGATTGACACGTTTCCATTCTTATGGTAATAAAAAAAAAAAAGGGTGATGATAGGTATCTCGGTCCGAGATTGTCTTGGACCGGAAAAATTACCAGTTTGGTCCCCCCATTTTACAAGGGGCAATATAATTGGGGGGTTAAAATGTAATTTTACATATAAAATTACCTTTTTACCTTTAAAAATTTTTTTTTCCCAAGGGCAAATCTGTAATTGTCACTGCCCGAGACACACTGTGCATGTCTCGGGCAGAGACATGCAGCTTTT
>CATIWO010042223.1:0-22324 GCA_949673435.1 Macaranga tanarius
CACTCTTTTTGGTGGTGATTATTATTATGTATTGTGTTTGTGTAATATTTGAGATTTTAATAATTTTATGTTGTTTTCTATTATTTTATGAATAAAAATTGTGTAATATTTGAGATTTTAATAATTTTATGTTATTTTCTATTATTTTATGAATAAAAATTAACGTTAATTTAATTATGCTATAAAATTATGGACTAAGTATCTATATTTCTTTTAACAGTTATATTTATAACATATTTGTATATTTAAATTTCAAATTTCTCTTAAAAATTTACTAAATTTAATATATTTTACAAATTTTTTAAAAAAATTTACGACTCGCTAGACTGTTACCGTTACGTTACACCGTTACAGTCTCGTTTTCGTTACACGCGGCCACGACCGCGATCACGCCGTTACCGTTATTTAAATCCATAATTAGGATCCATAAATGGATCCATAAAGTTTATAAGTTCCAATTCCTCAAGATAACTAATAGAAATCAATTGTAAACTATCTTTGAAACATAATATTCTTGATTGTTATATGTATGACAATAATGAGGTTCAAAGCTTTCATCTCTAGGCTTTTTCAACAGACAAAGCATGCAGAGGAGCTTAAAACAGGGTTTTGGTGCAAACTCATGTACTCAACTCTCACTATTTTCTTTTGAATTACAATTATTAATTGAATATTATTAGTGTTAGAGTAACTATTGTAATCCATAAATTAATCATATGGGGTGGAAAACTTATTATTTTGTTTCTAGTTTATGCCAAGTGATATGATATACCATTATATTTTGTTTCCAGTTTATGCCAAGTGATATGATATACCATTTTCTTTAATAATTGATACTATAGTAAATAATTTGTTAGAAATTGATTTTTGTTACTTGTTATAATCCTTCTTTAATAACTGATACTATAGTAAATAATTTGTTAGAAACTGATTTTTGTTACTTCTTGTAATCCAACTTGCTCCTTTTGAATTTGAAGATTCTATAGAGTTGAGAGGTATACCTTCTCCACCATTGCCAAACACTAAATGCTTAACTTGAATGTTACTGATTTTGCATATGCATGGGATTGCAATCTTACTTATAATCTTGAAACATGACATACGTGAGCAGATATATGGTTTATTAGAACCAATTCTTAAGCTTATTAGATTATAAGTAGACGAAGTTTGATAGATAGTATTTAGATGTTTAACTCACAAAAATAGAGATTAGTTATTTCTCATAAATATAATATATTGACCAAATTGTAATTGTGTTAAAATTATAAATAATATATCAAATTGAATTAATTTTATTAAAAAAAATTGGTATAAATTTAAAAAAATTAAAAAAAACCTTGTAAATTTTGACATCAATATGTCTAGTTTTAATGGATATTGAAACTTTGAAAGCATTTTGTTGTTAGTGATTTCTAATATTCAAGCTGAAGCATATTCTCTAACCACTTTTAGATATTATTGCAATCACTACATTTAGGTAGAATGTACATTTTTCTGGCCACTTCTGAGGCAGATTCATGGAATATGCGTTTTTGGATGGAAAACCTACTCAGTTTGACAGGTAAATTTTTGTGAACTCACTAATAAACAATGAAAATGAATCACACATATACAACCGATGAATCATGCATACATATAACTGATTAATATATTTTTTTTCAAATATATTTTCTGTTCATTTGATACAATAAATTAATTGATGTTTTTTGAAATAAAATTTTGCTGGTCTCAATAGATAGCATCTAATGTAAAATTTTATCACATTTTATAATATGGTCATGATATTTGAACAAATGTGAGCACAATAACAAATTCTATAAATATGGGGCGCTTATTTTTTTTTATTTTTTTAAAATTAGCAAAATATACACGCATACACAGAGTTAAAGACATGATACACTTCTTTACAAAATCACGACAATTGTGGCGCTTATTTTTGTGAGTAAAAGAATTATTATTTTTTATGTAATTTGATATCTTTGTTTTTTATTTTTTATATTTCTAAAATTAAATAATATGACTGGAAGGGCAAACCGATGAAGAAATAAAATATGGATTAAATAATTAAAAAAAAAAAAACTACTTGTAAAATGTGGGAGAGTCATTATGTTTTAACCTAATTACTGCTAAAAAAAAAACCGGCTAGCCTCCTCCTCCTCCACGCCTGTCCTCCACTGCTATCGACAATCATCGCCCATCGCCAACGAGAATCGGATATGTCATTCGACTAGAGCTGAGAGTTGGGTCTGTTCTTTGCTTCTTTGTCCCTTTCGTTTTCCATCGTTTTGTCCCCTTCCTGCTGCACTCACTCTTCTGGTTTTTGAGGTCTCGCAATCCAACAAGCAACTACTAAGTAGGTATCTGAATTTTACTGTAACTCTTCCTTGCACGCATACTGTTTGATAAAATAACCGTGTTCATCTGTTGCCTTCTTTGCGCGAATACGGTTTGATAAAATAACGGTTTACTAGTTTTCAATTGTTGATTACGTTTCAGATGTTTTGTGTTTGATGAGAGCGTGATTTTCTACAATGTCAATGGCAAATTCTTTGAAGAAGTTTGTTTCTGGGGTCATTCTTGATTTGGATGGTACCCTTCTCAATACAGGTCAAGCTTAAATCACCTTTCAATTATGCCTTATCATCTGCTTTTCTCTTCACTTTCATTTTGGTGCCTAACATAGTTTATTTCAATTTCATGGCAGATGGAATAGTAAGTGATGTTTTAAAAGTCTGTTTGGTCAAGTATGGGAAGAAATGGGATGGAAGAGAAGCTAATAGAATAGTCGGAAAGACTCCTTTGGAAGCTGCTGCTGCTATTGTTGAAGATTATGAGCTTCCTTGTCCTACTGAGGAATTTATTGCAGAAATCACGCCCATGTTCTCTGATCAGTAATTTACTTTTCTTTGTACTTGCTTATATCAAGAATTCTATATATGGATTCAAGATCTTTGGTTAATCATGATGGTATTTTTAAATTTGACAAATTTATACACATATTTGTAATTGAAGCCTTTTCTTCCAACAATTTCAGGTGGAGCAAAATTCAAGCGCTTCCAGGTGCCAATCGATTGATTAAGCATTTGAGGGGTCATAATGTTCCCATGGCATTGGCTTCAAACTCTCCAAGAACGAATGTAGAATCCAAAATTATGCATCATGAAGGTAAATTTTTTAGGAAGTCCAGTGAGTTGTAGGCTTGTAGCAATATGACATAGTCCAAGATGTGCTGATTATGCTTCTCGTATTTAATCTTGTATGCTAATTTTTTAAACTTACAGGCTGGAAGGAATCCTTCTCTGCCATTATTGGTGGTGATGAAGTAAAAGCAGGGAAACCATCTCCTGAAATGTAAGATAGAACAGTGTACAACTCAAAGTTTCTTGTGCAGAATATATGTTCTGTGAGAATTGAACATTCATATGTTCTTAAATGTAACTTTGAGAGTCTTAGTGGTCCAGATTTTTTGAGGCGGCTAGAAGGCTAAATGTCGAACCATCAAGTTGCCTAGTTATTGAAGATTCTTTGTAAGTATGGCATGTTTTCTATTTCTCTTTCTTTTTGGGTGATACCTTCCTAATTGATATTCGTTTAGCGGTTGATAAAGAGGTTACTTCTACCCAGAATTTGTATACTACGACAGAGTTCTATTTAATGATTTCAAATTGTTAAGAAGTTGTATACTATGACAGAGTTCTATATAATGATATTTAAAGGTTTTGGATATATCAGGCCTGGTGTTAAGGGCGGGAAGGCTGCTGGCATGGAAGTGGTTGCTGTACCATCAATTCCAAAACAATCCCATCTTTATACAGAAGCAGATGAAATTATAAATTCTCTACTTGATTTGCAACCTGAAAAATGGGGTCTACCTGCATTTGGTGATTGTAATGTCAAAGACCTGGACCACTATCACAGTCACATAACAAGTTTCTTTTGAGCTCAGTTCTTATCAGAAAAGTTGATTTGTGATTGCAGGGATTGAGGGTACCTTGCCAGTGGAACCTTGGCATATTGGCGGTCCTGTAGTTAAGGGGTTTGGCCGTGGCTCAAAGGTTCTTGGGATCCCCACCGGTACTGAGAATTTATTATTCTATCCCTTTGCTTAAAATATCAATTTAGTTTATGTACATTAGCCCCTTGATGTCTGTCATGGAATTTAAAAGTACAAGGACATGTTTCCTATATTTAATCCTACTCATTCTAAGGAGTTGTTATTTGTTTCAGCTAATCTGTCAACAGAAGGTTACTCAACAGTGGTTTCAAAACATCCATCAGGCGTATATTTTGGCTGGGCTGCATTATCAACATGTGGTTTGTACAAAATGGTCATGAGTATTGGTTGGAATCCATATTTTAACAACACAGAAAAGACTATAGTAAGTGATGAATTAACTTAAATGGTAATGGTGCATGCACTTTTGCTATTTCTTAATTGTAGTTCATACTGTAGGAGCCATGGCTGCTTCATGAATTTGAAGAAGATTTCTATGGTGAGGAACTGCGACTTGTTATAGTTGGCTATATTCGACCAGAGGTATAACCAACTTCGACTGTTGTTCTTTCTGCAAGCTTTTCCCATTTGATCATCATTCTGTTCTAAGTATTGACATTGGAAAATGACAGGCCAACTTCCTATCACTTGAGAGCTTGATTGCAAAGATTCACGAGGACAGAAAAGTTGCAGAGAGAGCACTTGATCTGCCATTGTACGCGAAATTTAGGGACGATCCGTATCTTAAAGGCTCTTTGTTGTGATGACAGTGATCTCTAAAGTTCATAAATACATTCTTTGAAGTTCCTCATGCATTTCTTCTTTCTTTTTTGGATTAGAAAAAACTTAACCGTCAATTCTCTATTATATTCTCATTCTGCTGAAATGTTATGCTAAAAGTCACATATGAAGATAATGGGCGTGAAATGATGCCCTGTGGCTGGGAGGCCTAAATACTTCGATTAATTATGTATAGTAATCACACTTATTTTACTTTCATTTCGCTTATATGCCACATATTTAACTTTATATTGAAGAGGTTTCGATCTTATTTGGACATTTTTATTATGGTAAATTGCAATTTGTGTACATTACTTAACCTTTAAAAGTAAATAGAAAGGAATGTAATGTAATGATAAATTAATTAAGTCAACTTCATTTTGAACTTTAAAATAAATAAGAAACAATGGGTACAAAATAATGGTTTCTTAGAAAATCTTTTATTGTAAAATTAAAAATGGAGATTCTTCAATTGAAAAATACTAAATTGGTTGCAAGATTTTCACTACTTAACCACATAGAAGCAAATGAAATTAATTAAGAAAAAAGATTGGTGTCTTTTAAAGAGACATGAATAGTGCTGTCTCTCTAAGAGTGAAAATCTCAAATTATCTCTCACTTATATTAAATACCTCTGTTAATGGGACAAACAAGTAATTGTTTCTCACCAAATTTTATTTTTATCTTGTAAGAGACACTACTATTCATGTCTCTCTAAGAGACATGTATCATTATCCATTAATTAATTAATAATAACTATTCAAAACAAATAAATATAGGACGCATGTAGTAAACCTCACAAAAACCCTTCCGGTTCAAGGCCAAACCCAGCTTACGGTCCGAGCCGGCCTCAATGGAAGAGCACCAGCACCAGCACGATTCAGCCATGGAAGTGGCTACTGAAGCTACACAATCTATGGAACAAAACTACTCGTGGCCTGTAATTCGGTTCGATTTGCCTCCACAAAGAACTCACCATTTCTACAAACAGTTCAGGACGAGTCCAATCCCTAACAATTTCCTCAAAGGAATTAAATGGTATCAATTTTCATGTCTTCCCATTTGCTGTTTCCAATTTTCTTTTAATCTCTCTCTCTTTTTTGTTTTGTTCATTTTTTTTTTGTCTCTAATTTAAGGTCTCCTGATGGTTCGTGTTTCTTAACGAGCTCTGAGGATAATACCCTCCGCGTGTTCTCATTGTATGATTTTATGGAAATTTGATTTTTTTTTTTCTGATTCTTTTATGCATAATATAGTAATACTGTACTTGTGATTAGACCAGAAAATGGTAGCAGTGATGATTCTCTTGCATGTTCTTTAAATGCCACTGATCAAGGTGAAAAAAAAAAAAAAAACTTCTTTTTTTTTTTTTCTTCTTCTCCGTCTTTTGGTCCTTTTTTTTTTTTCTGTTTGTTGTGTTGATATTTTGTTGTTTAGATTCCTATGATGCAAGCCTTGTTGTGAAGGAAGGGGAGTCTGTTTATGACTTCTGTTGGTACCCGTATATGAATGCTTCAGGTGCTCATGAAGAACATTGTTATGTTGGTTTTTCATAATAATATGGATGCTTCCAATTATTTATATTGTTTCAAGATGTTTAATTGACTTCAAAATTGTTTGGCATTTCAGACCCGGTTAGTTGTGTGTTTGCTACTACCTGTCGTGACCATCCGATTCATCTCTGGGATGCAAGTTCTGGCCTGGTACTGCTTTCTATTTTGTCCTGTTGTTGTTTCGAATCTAAATAGAACATGACAATCATATAGCTGTCTTTGCCTGTGGGTACACTTTAACCAAAAATAGTAGAAATCAAAAGCTTTGCTTTGGTCCATTTTTGGGCTTATGTTTATCTCATCATTGATCATAAATACTGATAATTGCAGTTGCGTTGCACGTACCGCGCTTATGATGCTGTGGATGAAATTACCGCTGCCTTTTCTATTGCGTTTAATCCTGCTGGGACCAAGTAAGAGAATGATTATTTGAGATGTTTATGATTTTGCTGATGTTAGTTTCAACGCTGCACATGTTGTATGTCTTGTATGTCCTCTGCTTTCAAAAGTGGAAATTTTACCTTTAGGCTTGATATGGACTTTAGTCTTAGATTAGTATATAGTGCATGCAAAATATGTCCTAGTCTCCTAGAGACTGTTGGCGGATGTAAAAATTAAGCAAAGTGATCTGCACAATCAGGAAACTGCTGATTGTTGTCGGCATATAGTTTGATTCTTTTGTCTAGCTTATAGATTGTCACTGTCAGCATTATTTTTCTCCTAGTTCAACAAATTTACTATTGTTTTCCTCATTTCATGCATTGTTAGGATGTTTGCTGGATACAACAAAACTATAAGAGTGTTTGATATACATCGGCCCGGCAGAGATTTTGAACAGTATTCAACGCTGCAAGGAAATAAAGAGGGGCAAACAGGTTTATTTTTAGTTTGGTGGCCCAAATGAATTATTCAATAGCTGATAGAAATAACAAAGAGAAGTGGTCTAAATTTATCTAGTGTCAACAGGTATAATATCTGCCATTGCCTTTTGTCCAACTCATAGTGGAATTCTAGCTACTGGTTCTTACAGCCAGACTACTGCAATCTTTAGGGAGGACAATATGGAACTTTTGTACGTTTTGCATGGTCAAGAAGGTGGGATTACACATGTAAGTGAGCATTAATGGTTATTATACCTATTTTGATTATCACATTAATGAGCAAAGGAACAATATTTTTCTTTTCAGATCCAATTCTCAAAAGATGGAAACTATCTATATACTGGAGGACGGAAGGTAAATATTGTACATTTTCTATTTCTTTTCTGTAATTTCTTGAAAGTTGGTCTTCTTATTATGTTGCTGTAGTATAGTTTGGATGATGAACGGCTAGAACCATAAAGTTTGCATGTCTTTTAGCAATGCTGGTAAACAATTTTTTTTAAACTAGTTCTCCCCCTTTTTAAGTGAGCAACTTGAAGGAACAATTGTAGGTTGATTTACCACCTACTTCAAGCCTGCACGACTGTGTATTTATTTTATTATGTTAATTTTACAGCAATCTTTGACTTTAAATTACTCTGATTTATCCACTCTAATTTTGCTGCTTAGAGCTTTATCCATATTTGATGCAGCAAAGCTGTTCTTTTATTTGCAACATTCTGCAAGTTTAGCGAAATGCTATTTCTCATGATCTATGAACTAGAGTCTCTAGTAATGTATAGTAGGAGATTTAGCCAGCAAAACATAGAAACAGCTCATGCCCATGTGTAACGCACATACTTTATTTTTTTATGCATATAAGTTATACCATGTACGGAACTGATATCATATCCGTGCTTCTTGTAGGATCCTTATATACTATGCTGGGATATGCGAAAAACAGCTGAGGTTGTGTACAAGTGAGTTGTCCTATTGGGTCGTCATTTTTGTCGATGTATTTGAGAAGCTACTGGAAGTAATAGGGAAAATTAGGTTTATAGCATTGTACTGTAGATTTTCATGTTGCTTGAGCAGTTTATATTATTCTAAATTTTGACATCAGTTCACTGGTACTCGTATACAGTTACCCATTTGTTGAATGTTGTCCTACGTAATGTATATAATCAGGCTATACAGATCCTCAGAACAAACCAACCAGCGGATATTATTTGATGTTGAGCCCTTTGGCCGATATCTTGGCACAGGTGGTCAGGTATCATTTTACAGTGGGTTAATGGTACAGCCATCTTAATTTCAGATAGCATGTTATCTCATTTTCTGGAATTTACCATTCAGGATGGTTTAGTTCATATTTATGATCTACAAAGTGGGCAGTGGATATCTGGCTTCCAGGCTGCAGCAGGTACTGATAGCTAGAACCTTTCAAGTGGTCGTAATTGGGCTTTTACAGTTGTTCTTAGTTTACCATTAACCATTTCATAAACACTTATATTCTTTGTACTATACAGACACAGTTAATGGTTTCTCTTTCCATCCGTTCTTGCCTATGGCTGCTTCTTCATCCGGGCATCGGAGATTTCAAATTCCTGATGATGGGTCTGAGGAACTGTGCTTGAATGGTATTTTTAAGTAACTCGAACTGCTTTGCACTGTCATTTTGAAATACTTTTGGCCAATGTATTTCCCTTTCATGCCATCCATTATATGCTATTGCTACATCTTTTTTACGAGCGTGGATTATTATTTATATATTGTAGGGTGTATAGTTTTAGTGAAAAATAGGAGACGAATTAGGGGTTCCTAGACTTCTCTCTCCTAAAACAATGAAAAGAAATAACAAATGGGTTTTTGCATTGTTGACGTCCAGCCTTTTAGTTTCAGGGAAGTTGTCGAATTAACTTGATTGATGAAGTTAGATTGATTTTTGCAATATTGAATTATTTGATGTTTTGAAGTTACCAAGAAGCGATTGATATTAATATTATCCATAATGTTTTGTCTTATTTAGGTGATGAAAACAGTGCTTCTCTGTGGAGTTTTTCCTATGCTTCAGCAGTGGAGAATGGCACCGATATCCATGATGGTGAATTTAACAGTTAATCAGAAAATGATATAATCCACCAAGATCCTTAAACCTCTCCACAACGTCCCTGCTAAAGTGGAGACATAACATATTATCTTTTATTGTAACTGGTACAGACAAATATGATTTACCTGATCATTGTACATTCTGTGATTCGGTACAGACCAAGGATGTTTCCGGGAAATGTGTTTGTAGAAGTAGCTCAGACGAACATTAAATTTGTAGGCACTGAATGTTCTCAGCATGAATAGAGGAGGATCATTTACCTGGAGCATCAGCTGTTCGGTTGTTTTTTCAGTTATTTATTTCGGACAGTGTGATTCGAGAGAGTAAGACCTCTCTCTTCCTGAACCTTTTCTTTTGGGGCCCAAAGCATTTGAAATTTTGAACAGAAAGATAATTTGATATTGAGGTTCGAATGCATATTTCAAATACTTGACCAGTAAAAATGATCTGTAAAAATAATGTATTAAGCAAAAAATCTAGAAACAAGCGGTAACTCCAAAAATTTTATCATGTGGATAATAGACGACGAGGTCTAGGATAATAGATTATGAGATTCAGGTTAAATATGAAAATATGGTAAAATATAAATTGTTTCATAAGTAGATTTGAGACAATGAGATTTAGGTTCAGGTATAAAATCGCTACAAAATATAGATAAAACGGTTAACACAACAATATAATTAAAAAATGATCAAGTCTCTTAATCTGTATATACATGAAATATTTTTTTTACACATTTAATATTGATTCACTAATAAAGTGACTAAAAAACACAATCATTTTTTTTTCTCAAGGATTTTCTTGGATTCATACAACAAAAATTTTAACTGAAACATTAAATATCTTTCTCCTATTATGAACTTTAATAATTAAAGTGAGATGAAATATTTTTTAATTTGAACAATGTATAATAGTTAGTAATTAGTTGTTGGTAGCTAATGAAAATTATATTAGATTCAAATGATCAATCATATTCAGCAACGGTGGACTGGTGGAGCATATCCAAATATGGAGAGGAAGTCTCCTCAGTATGGCTAAAGGCCATACCACTAAGCCATCGCATGTCGGAGAAATTTTTGGGTGAACCCATTTCCTCATGTAAGATTACGAATTTTCTATTAGAAACTTGACATGTAGCACAATTAATTAATATTTATTGTACTTTTTATCTTTAAGAGTTACAACATATAACTATAGTTACTTTTAATATATTTATGAATTTATTTCTTTTAAAATGTATAAAATTTTTTAAATATTACATGTTATCAACTTATATATATATATATGTATTTATTTATTTATGAATTACTTTTTAAAATAATATGTGATATATTTTCTATGCCAAGGTCTTATATATATATATATATATATATATATATATATTATTTTTATTTTTTTGATAAAATCAAATCCAATAGATTGAAGTCCATGACACTTTAAAAAAAAGGAAAACAAGTTGTTAATATGTAATTTTTAAATTTTATACAAAAAAAAGAAAAAGAGGGACTTAATAATTTTATATAAAAAAGTTGATAATATGTAATATTTAAATATATATATATATATATATATATATATATATATATATATATATATATATATATATATATAAAAGAGGTTTATAATATGTAATATTTTAAAAATATATACATTTTTAAAGAAAGAATTTCATAAATATATTAAAGGTAATTATAGTTAAATGTTATAACTTTTAAAGTTAAAAGTATAATAAATACTAATTAATTGTGCTATATGTCAAATTTCTAATGAAAAGTTCATAATTTTAAATGACGATTTGGGTTCATCTAATAATTTCTCCACCGGAATAAGGTTAAATATTTTCATTTTCATTTTCATTTGAACTTATATGCTAAGAAACCAGTTTCCAAAATTTAATTAAAAAAAGACAAAAAAAATTATGCATCAAAAGTGAATATTAGTGGCGCACACCATCGATCCTACAAAAGTTACATTTGACGTGTTGTTGACTCACTTTAGATCGTTGATCGTATGAACCCCGCAAAAAAATTAAAAGACAACATTAATCAGCCGCCGTTTTAGAATCTTCACAAGTCAAACAATCAAACCATTGGGCACCGTTGAACTACCTCTTTTTTTATCTTCTTCTCATGAGTTTGTCCACACCATATTCCCACCAATCACTCACCATTTCCCATCCTATCACCCACATCATCCCCACCAGTGATCTGCCACGTGGACCATTAAAATACTCCAACATCAGTACCAAATCCACGTCGCCTGTCACGATAATAGATCTCAAAGCACAGAACTAAAAAACACAATAAATTAAGAAAAAAAGAAAAAACAAAAACGTGTTGGTGACGACACCGACGCAGCCGACTTGGACCGACCAAATGGCCACGTCATCAGCACAGGCAGCACGCAAGTTGCTTCCTACATCCTCTCTTTTGCTTCCACGTGTTAAATTCAAACGGCTAGTTTTCCCTCTATCTCATTAATTATTTTTTTAACCGCCAAAGGGATAAACTTAACCCGCACCGCACGAGCGAGATTTTTTTTACTTTTTTAACATCGTTCCATCATTGGAAACCTCTAGTATTTTCTGGCGTTAACCGCGTAGATATTTGCCTTTTTTATACAGTTTAATATTTTTTACTGTTTATAACACTATCTTTCCACCCTATATAAGCGCTTATTTTACATTTATAAAGCAAAACTGAAAATTCTTGCTCTCCTTCAAACACGGTTCTGTCTCCATTTTCCCACTTTAAAAGCATTTTTACCTTAACACTGACTCTTCAATTTCATTAGGGTTTCTTCATCCTCTCCATATCTAAATATCTTTGAGATTTTTACAATATATTCTGCTATCTATTGTGTATTTGAATCAAAATTTGGTTTCTACTTTTGAAAACAAAGGTACTGTCTTTATTTTGATTCTGTTTAAATTTGTTTCTGTTACTTGTTTAATTAGCATAATCTAATGATTTTTTGTTTTGGCTTTGGTGCAGATTTAGTAAGGTTTGATTTGGGTTATTTATTTGAATTGGATATTTTGTTGGACATGGCATTAGGCAAGAGATGCAGTTCAATGAAGTTAAGCAGAGGAGTTGGTGATAATGAAGAGAGGTTAAAGGGGCTGTCTTGTGTGAAATTCACGCGAAGTTTTGGGAGGAAAAGGGTTTTGTTTTCCAATGATTTAGATACTTTTGATTCGCCTGTTGAAACTCCATTGAAAAGGGTTTGTAGTTTAGAGCCTGAGAAATCTACACTCGAATCTTTGCCTCAGGATGTTCTGGTTAGTGGTTATGTTTATTTCTTTAGCTGAATAATTGGGTTCTGCATTTTAATTTACACTTGATTGATTGTTATATTCGGTTCTTGATTTGCAGATCAAGGTTATACATGGTGTTACACATGATGATTTGAACAATCTTTTATGTGTATCTACAACTGTAAAAGAAGCTGTAAGTGTTTCAAAAGCAGTTTTTTGCTCTTAACATTGAATAAAATTTGCTTGCTTTTATTTATACTTACTGATTACGGTTTATGTTTATTTACAGACTTCTGTTGCTAAAGAACAGTACTTTGCCTTCAATACACCAAGAAAGACTCCTGCTTTTCGAACTCCGATTGATTTCAAGAATCCACCCGAGTTCGATGAGATTGAAGCCCCTAATGCACCGAAGCAACCACGGTTGTACAAGTCACGACTGAATAGGAAGAATCTGGCTGACATATCAGTGGCATTATTTTCATCTCCAAAGAAGGGACTGTTCATGGAAACAGAGGAGGTGTGAGAGCAGAGTAAGGTCTTGTATATAACACGAATTTGTTGTTTGTTGTAGATAGAAAAGAGAGATTTGATCTCGTTTTGGGTATTTTTCTGTACATGGCAAGAATCTTTACAGGCCAATGTTTAATTATTCTTCAACGCCTTCCATTGAAGATTATGTAGGAGGATTGGCTTGTTTGTATCTTTGTTAGTGTCCATGTTGGGTACTGAGATATATTTATTTAAGGGCAATCTTTGCCCTTCTGGTTCTATAAAGAATGGAGATCACTGTGTACATTTTGTATACGCTTTGAGTTTAATAAAAATGAAGAATAATTCCTCGGATCCTTTTTTTTGGGGACTTGTGTGTGTCTGTATTAATGAATGTAAATGCCTTATTTCTAAGGTCGTTTAGTAGATTTTTTGTGAGCAATTAAAGGAAGTGAAGCCAATTAAAGCGTTAGTTTAGCATTGACAAGTGGAAAGAATATTGGAGACAGCAATGGAGGGAGATGCAAATGAAAGGACAGCTGTTTCTTGGTGCACATTTTACTTGTAAACGCGGTAAGATATAAGTGCCATTATGGAAATTGCAGAATGTTAGACACCAGTTGTACTCAACCTGAGTATGGGAGCACTATTATGTATTCAACATTACCCGAAATAGTGAAAATGAACTCATATCATAATATGAAAACTCTTAGGTGACATTGAACTCATATCATAATATGGAAACTCTTAGGTGACATTGATTTTTCAGTTATTCAGTAGAAAATAATAAATATTTGGATTTCTTAGCTGAGTTGTCTCTGGATAACAACTTAAAATAGCGACACAGACTTGATGTTGATGACAGGGATTGAGGACTTCAATCCCCAGGTCTTTTAAGCATCAAGAATAATAAAAGCAGCATCAAAAGGGGCGCAAAGTATGCTGGTGGGGATAAAGAGTTCATAGCATATTCGCATAGATTTGACCCTTAATATATACTCGAACTTGATATATAAATGGTAAAAATAAATTTTGACAATCAGTAATTGTTTGTGTGAAATACTTGCTACAGTAAGTTTTTTTGATCAAAAAAACAAAACTTACTATTGGCGGTGTTGAGGTGTTCACCCAAGGTGGTCCCCACCTTAACTGCTGCTAATAATAGTTAGGGGTGTTCATGGGTTCCAAATTGACCGAATCGACTATATTCTGTTCGGTTCGGTTTATTTTTTAGAATTTTTAAATTTTTAAAATCGAACCAAAATTTATTTCGGTTCGGTTTTATATATAAAAATTTCAGGTAACCGAACTTTTATTTTTTATTTTTATAATTCTAAATATTTTAAAAATATATATATACTAATTTAATATAAAAATACAAAAATAATTTATATTTTTAAATTTTCGGTTTGGTTCGGTTTTTTACATATAATTTTTAAATTTTTTAAACTGACTGAACCGAACCAAAATTTAATTCGGTTCAGTTTTGAATTATTTTGGTTTGGTTACTTCGGTTCGACTAAAAAAATTGACCGAACCGACCGAATAAATACCCCTAATAATAGCAGAAGTGTGTGGTGGATTATCCACATCGCTTGGAAATGGGTTCGAGTTTGGGTTTAAAAGCTTGTGGTATGGGTTTCCTAGTAAGTCTTTGGATAAAAAAACAAATTTTGCAACAATCTACTAGAATAGCATATCTAGTAAGTAGAATCAGCTACTAATTAGCTACTCTTTGTTTAACTCTTTGGCAGTTCATTTGGTTTTTTTTTTTTTTTTTTTTTTCTGGACAAAATTACAAAGGGAATTGGAAATGCGATGAGGTGAGATTCAAACTCTATTTCCCTAATGGTGTCTTCTACTATTACATCAAAACTGTACAAGCGCATTTCATTTGATTTGTATATGATAAAATGTATAATTTATTACTTATTAAGCCTGTGAGGTCTTGGCATGGTCAGGACATTGTGCGTAATCCTCCTCCAACTCCTATGTACGATGTTAAAAAAAAAAAAAACTACTAAGGAGTTTTAAAGAAAATTTGTCTAAGGGAGACATTAATGCACTCTTAGAACAACTATCCCGTCTATATCTCCCTATATATAAGGAAAAGCAATTTTATGTGCGATAGCTTTTGCTTTTTATTTTTTCAAATTTCAAGTGCTTCTTGAATGCAATTTTCCTTTTCATGGTCAACTGGTCAAGGTCCTAGTTCTTGGTCTTGTAGCAGTTCAATTTTCATGACTTTTACGGACCACTACATATTTGAACACCTAACTCAAACCCCCTCCCCTTACACAGCCCAACAATGTAAGCCCAAATGTTTGAGTCGGTTAAGCTCAAAACGGCAGTGCTTTTACCCGCTTCTGTTTTTTTTAGGTTTCTCTTACTCCAACTAATTTGGCGGCCCCTCATCGTTTCTGTTACTCAAAAGAGAGCAGCAAATACGATTCTCATCAGTGACTCTGCACCTTGTCAACTTGGAACATCAAGATATATATATCAGTGTCACCTAATTATGATGAGATACAAGGTCTGTTCGATATTCATCATATTTTGATCCTGTTAGATCAATTCAAGGTCACTACATGCATAGTTAAGTTTTGATTGTTCCATGCAAACTAGATCAATGCGAAACATTCAACTAATGCATGTAGTTAGGAACTTGGGGTCCAGCTCTCACCTTTTGTGTCTGAAGCTGAACCACATAAATGCAACAGGCGACAGCCTACTCAGAGTGACCAAATTTAGAGGGGAAGTCATTTAGTGCTGAAAGAAAAAAAAAAGGTATATAGGTCCCATTATATATGGTACGCTTCATGAACTCCATGTGAAAAGCCGTCTCTAAAGTTACCTTATCTGCAGTACATAACTTGAAAGCCCACCATAACTCCATAAGGGCTTCCTCCTTTCTCTGCTTTCGAATATTCATCTAAAAAAAATCATCACTTCAAATCTAATTTGACGGTCTCGTGTGTCTTTTGTTGATGCCTTTTATTGCAGCAATCCTTAACTGACTGGGCATGGTGTATCTTTAAATGAAATTACCCTTATATTTGTGTCTGCTATATTACGTTTCAGCAGCATTGAACTGATGGGTCTAGTCTCTAGATTCGTTGTCTGCCACAAACTATTCCATATTGTCAATCTTTCGTAGCCTCCCACCAGCTAGCAGCTGGTCTATTCCTGTTGGTTTGTCACTCTTTAGATTTCATCTGCTGATTATTGATTAAAGGGTCAAGATCAACATGGTAAATGAGTTGACAATCAGGTAAAGAAGTAGAAAAGTTCCAAGTTCTCTGACAATCGATGTCTAAAACATAATCAGAGTTTGATAATGCAAAAGGGTCCATTTAGATTATATCAGAATATATATAGATACATATAGCCTTTTTTAATTAATTGCTCCATGAAATTCCTCATTCACCTTATCCAGATGAAAGATTCTGCTTGAACCCACGTATATATATATATATATATGAAAAGCTATTCTGGGACCATCGATTTTAATGGGGTGAAATTCAATGTTCTCTCACATTCAATCATACCTCTGTGCATTATTTTCTTGAAAGTCAAGCTATTATATGTATTTAGTGGTCGACCATCCTATAATGGTTGAGAGAGCTCTATTCCTTTCAAACCTTAAGAGTCACATACTCTAAAAGCTAACATCTTTCTCTTTTTTTTTTCATATTAGCTTTTCAATGATCAAGTAATTGCTTTTTTTTATATATATATGGGGGCACCTCAGCTTTTGTACAGAGCACGTGGACGGTAAGCAAAAAATAGGTTGCTATTGCACATCCATCATCCATGCCTGCTGGTCCATCGACAATTAACGAATGCGTTAGCTACACGTAATTAGTTTTGCATGTTTTGTTGTAATGGACCATCCACCAAGTTTGGTAACTCAGCCTCCTTTACAGGAAAAATAATTGTAAGCACAATCTAGTCTAAATACTTAATTAATTAGCAAGAATAATAAGTGAAGAGAAATATACTTTTTTTTTAATTATTTGATGTCTTGATATTCAGTAGTTATTAGGATTCTAATTATTTCAAAATTCAAGCCGAATATATTTAAAAAAAGTAAAATTTTGTCAGTAAAATTCGAATTTCTTGCCAGTTTAACAAATAAATATTAGCTATTTTTTTCCTTTTTTAATTAGTCCTCTAGCTTAGTTATGTAATGAGATGCACAATATGCTTTGAGAATTGCATGTGGCTTTGTCCTCATGAACTTTAACTTTTAGCTAAATCATTAATGCGGTTGAGATAATTAAATTATGGGTACTGATACGTATCTTACCAGTTTGGTCCCCCATTTTACAGGACAGTATAATTGGAGGGTTAAAATGTAATTTTACATATAAAATTATCTTTTTGCCCCTAAAAATTTTTTTTTCCCCTTTACCAACGGGACATGTACCTTTTCCCTTAAATTATCCCACCTTCATTTATGAGTAGTGCTTGATAGCTCAATTCAGCTAAAATTTATGGAAGATGAGACATATCTCCCGCGAAGATAAAATGTTGGAGGGCAAAAAAATGTTTCTGTGCCTAACATTTTTAAAAGGAATTTTTTTTTAATAATTAAAAATATATTTTTTAATTATTTAATTAAATAAATTGATAAAATCTAAAACCTAAAAAAGAATTTGGTGAACCCGTCGTGTCAAAATTTACAAACTCATATAATATAATTTATTTATTTATTTTTGTATAATATAAAAATTATTTAATAATAAAAATATATATTTTTTTAATTATTTAATTAAATAAATTGACAAAATCTAAAACCTAAAAAAAAACTGGTGAACCCTTCGTATTGTAATTTACAAACCCATAAATTATAATTTATTTTTTAATTATTTATTTATAATTAAAAAAAGGGACTTGCTAGAAGACATCTAGCATTTTCATTTACAAAATTTTATAATTTAAACATCTATCTAAAATTCGCAAATTGTTGCTTATAGCAACAGGTACATTTACATTTGCCACGTGAAAGGACCACCAATGCCATGTCAAAACTCACCGTTTCATTCTATCAAAATACAAAAGGCAAAGGTACATTTTTGCCCTTCATGTTTATACCGAGGAGCACATTTGCCCCTAATAAAATTTTTGGCTCATTTAAATGCAAAAATTTAAAAAGTCAAGTTTTTGAGCCCCAGTTAACGGCAGTTAATCATCCGTAGCCTTATTCTATTAAATTATAATTTTTAATAAAAAATATCAATTAGAAACGAATTGTTTTTTCCCTTCACCCTTACCCTCATTCTCCCTCAACCACTCACACACACCAGCATCATCATCTCTCATCCCCACCTGAGCTAACTCCAACACTATCGCCACCATAGTACCCTTTCTCTTCCATTTCATGAAATTTTTTGTTTTCATTAACACACAATAATACCCAAAATCATCATCATCATCATCATCATCATAATCCTAACAATGCAACTGTCTTCAACCCCTTTCTTACAAAGCCCATTTTGAGTTTTGCTTCCTCCATTCTCACTCTTGTTGTTTCTTCACTTGTAATTCTTTTTCTTTTTCTAAGGTTTTCATTTCTTTGGACCATCATCCTCACCACTACTTCTCAGCTTGTCGAAGTAATCTTTCTTTTACTTTTCTTTTAATTATTTTTGTTTTATTTTTTAACTGTTGAAATGGGTATTCTTTTATATATTTTATTTTTGGTCAAATTCTCTTATTTATTTTATTAATCTGAATAATGCAGGTTTTTTCAGGAGGGCTAAACAAGTGAAGAAGATCGAAATCAATGATCAACATAAGTATGTTCTCTTCATATTTTTTCTATTTAATTTCTGAGGAATATGATGAACTTATAGATTCTATTAATCTGCTAATATTTGCGATTGTGCTTTTATTGTTAATTTTCTTTTTGGAGTTTGTCATCTTGTGATTTTGATCGTTGTTGATTTTCTAGTGCAGGAGCTATTGCTGCTACATTTGTATGTCCTTTAGATGTTATCAAGACTTAGTTTCAGGTTCATGGGGATGCCAAGCTCAATAAAGGTTGGAAGTATTAAAAGCTCATTAATTTAATATTGTTGTGGCGTTAGAGTAATGAAGGCGCAGTTGTTGCGGTAGCGATATTGTTAATGGTGATGGTGGTGGGTGGAATTGACTCAGATGGGGATGGAAGATGATGACACTGGTGTGTGGGTGGCTGATGACACTGGTGTGTGGGTGGCTGAGGGAAAGAGAGGGTAAGGGTGAAAGGGAAAAAACTTTTGGGATTTAGTTGATATTTTTATTAAAAATTATAATATAATATAATAAAGAAACGGAGAATTTAACTTCTGTTAAATGAGAGGGGCATAAAAACTTCATTTTTAAAATTTTTGTGTTTAAATGAGCCAAAAATTTCATTAGGGGTAAATGTGCTCCTCGATATAAACATTAGAGGCAAAAATTTACCTTTGCCCAAATACAAAACTCATCTTTCTCTTGGGTTGAGCAAAAAAATCAAAAACGACTAACCAAACTAAACTAAACTGATTGGTTCGATTCGATTGTATATAGATTCGGTTTAATTTCAGTTTTTACACTAAAAATTTTGGTTTATCGGTTCAATTTTGATTTTTAATTTGAAAAACTGAAAATAACCGAACCGACCAACTTAAATATATATTTATTATAAAAATATTAAATAAAATATATCAATTAGAAAAAAATATACATAAATATTAAAATTATAAATAAAAAATATTTTTTTATTATATAATTATAGAATAAGCTTAAAAAATTATAAAATAATAAATAAAATAATAAAAATTTTATTTAAAAAATAAAATTAATTAACTGAATAACTGACTAAATTAAATCGAATCAAATTGATTTGGTTTTAAGGATAATCGGTTCGGTTTCAGTTATGCATTTTTGAAGATTCAGTTAATCTGTTTTAGTTGGTTCGGTTCGGTTCTTGACCGAAACCGACCGTGCACACCTCCAGACTCACTTTCTCAGAGGAGCAGAAGAAAATGGTGGTGCCGCAGTTATAAGCGGACCAATTGGCGGAGGAGGAGACACCAACAGCGGAGTGGGCAGCGGAGGTGACAGCAAGATTGGATTTTGCGGCGGAGGAGAAGAAGCATTAACACCACCATCAGGTACTGGAGGAGGGGGATTTAAATTAGAGCTACGTGGGTTCAAATATTGAGGTGAACTTGGCTGATTGGATCCAAAAACAGGTTGATTAGCATTAGGAGGCGATTGGGAAATAGGGAATTTGGATTTTGTTAGGAAAAGAAATGGGTTGTCGTTGAATTTGAGGAGAAGAATTGTGAGATTTATGAATAACATGGCGAAGAAACCCAAATCCTAATCTAAGACCAAGAACAACAAAATCCGTCACTATGAAAATAAAGATCTTTTTTGCTTTACCTACATAACACATTTTTAATAAAAAAACAACAAACTTTTCACTCAAAACTGAGCAAAATCAGAACCGGTTTGTTTTGATTTGGGTAAGAGACAAATGGGTTCTTGATTATTTTGAAGGAAATGTGAAATTGATGGATGAAACAGGAAATCAATCACCATTACTACCACCACCAAATCGTAATTTACTGTGATCATGCCATGACAAGTGAAGCAAGAAAAGAAAAATTAATTCAATCACCACTCTTACTAGACCCATATTTCTGGACAACGAATCAAAACTCCCACTCCTCTCAAACCCACCATTACTACCACCACTAAATCTCCGAGTCTTCACCCAACTATTTAATTTATCAGCTTTGGATTGTGAATCAAAGAATGAAGAGTCCAAAATTTCTACCCAAAATCATCAGCACCGCCGCCATTGCGGTTATTCGTCGCCCGCCGCTAAGAAATATGAGTTTTGAGTGATAAACTGATAATTGATAAGATGAAACGGTGAGTTTTGATGTGGCATAAGTGCCCTTTTAACGTGGCAAAAACAATAATTTGCCGGATTTTAAACTGTTATTTTGAATTAAAAAATTTTATAAATATGTGTTGTATATTGCTAAAATTAAAAAATTATAATTAAATTACAAAAAGTTATTAAAGATTTTTTTTTATTTACAAATAACCATTTTTATTAATATAGTATTTTTTATTTAAATGATTTTTTTTTTTAGAATTCATTCCAAATGAATTTTATATTTTATATATTGTATTTGATATAAAATTAAAATCTATAATAATATATTATTTAGTTAAATATACTCTTTTAAGCTAAATATTGTATGGTATAAATATTTTAGAAAATAAAAATAATAAAAAGGAGTATTTTAATTTTATGAAAATATAAATTTAAAATCATAGAATTCATTTAAAAATTATAATCATTTTATTAGAATTAGATATAGTTATAAACAATTTCACAAATTAAAAAATTGAAATTATAAAAAAAGTTTACAAAATTTTCATTTAAATCAAACGCACTTTTATAGTTATCTTAGTTATAACTCATAATAAAAGCGTCAAAAATGTTTAAAAAAATTTATTGTATATTGTTAGGTTTCTTATATATATATTACATATTTAATGAATAAGTGTAATATATTGTGTATAGATAACAATTTTTGAAAAAATAATCTTGATTTATGTAATATGAAAATTTATACAAAATAGTTAGAAGATAATGAGGTGTAAGCATCTCATGGTACCACCAGGCACAAAGCTAAGATTTACGAATTTTTGAAAATTTTAATAAAAAAATTAAGCGGTTGTTGGATTGATTTTAAAGTATGCTGTTATACACAATGCCTTAAGAAAAATTTCAACCATCAGATTACAAAGTTATAGCCTTAACTATTGATCCATTTGATTTATAAAAAAGAAGACTTTCATATAAATTAATCACATAAGGCATATTATCCAATTACCTATAAGATTATCTTCCACACGAGTAGCTCAAGTGGTAAAATGTGTGAACATTCAGTTCCCGTTATGGTTTGGAAATTAACTACTTCAATCAAATACTATTAAATAAAAAAAATACCTATAAGACAGTTTATATATTATTAGGAGAGTTGAAGATATTTTTGTGATGCAAAATTTAGGAATTGATTCTCTTATTTTTCAACACACCAAATACATGAGTTTTATATTTCTGTTTTACAACTTGATAAGATGAGCTGTCAACCTCAAGATGTAAACAGCAACAATAGTAAAGGAGTTACAATAGTAAAAGTAAAAACTAGTTATAAAGCTGTTACAATGAATATTAAACTCTACTGTTACCTCAGAAGTCTCAGTGTGCACGTGATGCTGATT
>CATIWO010042229.1:0-10570 GCA_949673435.1 Macaranga tanarius
GTAAAAATATCTATATTTTATTTAATTATTATTTTGATAAATTCTATCATATAACATAAATTAAATAAATGTATGTGTGTTATTAAAAAATTAATAAGTATTAAAAATAATTTATTAATTATTAACATAAATAAATATTAAAATTACATATTTTTTAAAGTATATATCCTTTTTAGTCATTTTACTTAAAATAACACTTTTACAATAACTTTATTACCAAACAGATAAATTGTTTTTTTCATCAGCACTTTTTGAATCAGCACTTTTTAAATCAGCAACAGCAGAATTCAACAGCAATGTCAAACAGGCCTAATGTAAGTTGCCATTAACCAAGGATTGTTAAGTGTTCCGTAAGTCTCTCTCTCTCTCTGTAACATAAAACAAAAGAAAAAAAAACCCAAAAATAAAACACACAGCAACAATTAATTTTAACAAAAAAACAATAAATAAATTTTTTTAAAAAAATCTCTATCTCAAATTTAGAGTAAAGCAAATGAGTGTTTGTTTTAAATGTTGGATGTAACTGTTAGTTGTTAAGTTCCCAACAGTTAAAAAAATATATTTAGTTAATTTTTTTTTTTTGGAAAATGAGCTAGCAGCTGTTAGACACCCCAACTGTACTAGTTTATATTAACTCCACTTTAGAGTTTTTCACCCAAAAACTCTATTCTTTTAAATTATATCTACTATTTTATTCTTTTAGCTTTAACTAATTATCATTACTTAATAAAATATTATTTAAATAATTATTAAAATATTAATATTATAGTTATTAAAAATATTAACCACACAAATAAAAATATTAAAAATTATATTAATAAAAAAATTTTACATCTCATTAATAATAATAATAATAATAATAATAATAATAATAATAATAATAATAATAATAATAATAATAATAATAATAGTATTTTTTGAGGAAAATAATAATAGTATTTTATTTAAAATAGATTGACAAATTTTAATAAAAATGAATATATTCATTTTTTGACATTATATAAATAAATATCTATAATATTTCTAATTATAAGCATAAAATAATATTTTTATCATAAAAATTATTGTTAATATTTATATCACATACTATATATATAATGTCTTTATATGTAATTAAATATATTATCAGCAACCGCTATTATAATTTTACCAAATATTTAGTATCAGTTAGCTATCAACTATCAGTAACTAGCAATAGTTTAGCTAAATAGGCCCTAAGTCAAGGTGCAACTTTTTTTTTTTTGCCAATCTTTATATTTCCTTTCCAAATTTCCATCCTTTAATTCATAATTCTTCTCCTTGTTTTTATAAATTTCATTTGAAAATTTTGACATAAATTAACCTAATAAAAAAGCTCAAGGCAAATCATGAGTACGAATCCAATTGAAATTTCAATATAATTTAATGTTAAAAAAATTAATAAAATATGAGAAATAAAAAATATAAAAAGGCTTAGAAGTTTTTTTTTTCTACTGTGATATTTACCACCTTTCTACATTAAATAGAAGAGCATGTGTTTTTTGTTAAATAGAAAAGAGGTGTTTTAGGTAAAATAAAAAAACATTTTTTTTTTATTTTACCTAATAAGAGAAAGATTTTTTTGGATGGAAGAAAATTGTAGTGTTTTAGGTAGAATAAAATTTTTATAATTTTTTAAATATCTTTATAGAAAAATATTATGAATTCTAAGAAGTTTACACATTAGTACTTTTAGAGACTACTGAAATATGATAAATTTTAGTTGTTCAACATACTATATATATATATATATATATATAATGATTTTGAATTGGAAACAATTGCCCTATTTGATACAGGTGCTGATTTGAGCTGTATTAGATATGACTTGGTTCCCAAACGTTTTCATAAGAAAATCAAAGAAAAACTTGCAGCTGCAAATGATTCTGCTTTGACTATTGGTGGCAAAGTTGAAGCCTCTGTGGTTACAGGAAATATTGCTCTCAAAAATCTTTTCATTCTTGCTAAAGATTTACGTTCAATGGTTATTCTAGGGACTCCCTTCATAAATTTGATAACTCCCTATAAAGTCAATGAACAAGGAATTAGCTTTAAAGCAAGAAGTGACAAACTGGTTTTTCCATTTGTTGAAAAACCCAAAAGGAGAAATTTAAATTTTTTCAAAGCTCATTCTATCTATGAATTCAGAATCAATGCTTTAATCAAGGTTAAACAAACACATCTAATGCACTTGCAACAAGATGTCAAACTCCAAAGGATTCAAAATCAACCTCAAGATGATTTGATAAAATCTAGAATATCTGATTTTCAAAAACAAGTTGAAAATGAAGTTTGTTCTGATCTTCCTAATGCCTTCTGGGATAGAAAACAACACATCATTGATCTACCCTATGAACATGATTTTGATGAAAGACAGATTCCAACAAAAGCTAGACCCATTCAAATGAACGAAACCCTTGAAAAACATTGTAGGGAAGAAATTCAGGATCTAGAAAATAAGAATCTGATTTCCAAATCTCGATCACCATAGTCTTGTGCTGCTTTCTATGTCAACAAAAATAGCGAAATAGAAAGAGGTACTCGATCACCAAACCTTTGAATTCTACTTTGAAATGGATAAGATATCCAATTCCAAACAAAAAGGATTTGCTTTAAAAACTTCACTCTGCTTCAATCTTTTCAAAGTTTGACATGAAATCTGGCTTTTGGCAAATTCAAATTCATCCAAAGGATCGGTATAAAACTGCTTTTACAATTCCTTTTGGACAATACGAATGGAATGTCATGCCATTTGGATTAAAAAATGCACCTTCTGAATTTCAAAGGATCATGAATGACATTTTCAATCCTTATTCAAACTTCTGTGTTGTTTATATTGATGATGTTTTAATCTTCTCAGATTCAATTGAACAACATTTCAAACATCTGCAAACCTTTTTCAAAGTAACAAAGAAAAATGGTTTAGTAGTTTTGAAATCAAAAATTTCACTTTTTCAAACAAGAGTTAGGTTTTTGGGTCACTACATAACTCATGGAACCATAACTCCCATTAAAAGATCTCTTGCATTTGCATCCAAATTTCCAGACAAAATTTTGGATAAAACACAATTGCAAAGATTTTTAGGAAGTCTGAATTATGTTTTAGATTTCTATCCAAACATCAATCGTCTTGCAAAGCCATTGCATGATAGACTTAAAAAGCATCCAGTTGCATGGTCTGATCATCACACTGACATCGTAAGACAAATCAAAAAACAAGTTTTAGAAATTCCATGTCTGCATATTGCTGATCCATTGTCATTTAAAATTATTGAAACTGATGCATCGAATTTGGGATATGGAGGAATTTTAAAACAAGTTTCAAATGCGCGGGAATGCATAGTCCAATTCATATCTGCACATTGGAATGACTGTCAAAAGAATTACTCCACAATTAAAAAGGAAATTCTTTCGATTGTTTTATATATTTCCAAATTTCAAAGTGATCTTTTAAACCAAAAATTTCTTTTACGCATTGATTGTAAATATGCAAAAGAAGTTTTACAAAAAGATGTTCAAAATATTTCTTCCAAACAAATTTTTGCCCGTTGGCAAGCTATCCTTTCTATATTTGATTTTTAAATTGAATATATTAAAGGAGATAAAAACTCAATCCCAGATTTCCTGACGAGAGAGTTTCTGCAAAACAGGTCCTAATGCCTAAGAAGAAGAAAGCAGATAAGGGCAAAGGCCCTGCAAGCCCAAACACTGAAACCCAAACACCAAAACAAACACTGGCCCAAAAAGCCCAAACTTTAGCCCATTCAATGGCTCAAAAACTTCTCAAACCTTCTTCAGCCCAACCCATCAAATCATGGATGGATATGGTCCAAGAAGAAATAGAAGCTGAGGCCCATAAACAGGCCCAGATACAAATATGGGTCGAACAACTGACTCAGTCTCCAGAGCTTTTCTAGGCTCTTCAGAATATGTCTCAGGCTTCACAGCCGTTGACACAAATAGCTTCAGCTCAAACCTCTACTGAAGCCCAATCTTTAAAAAGAGCAGGAAAAGGTAAAGAAATTTTAAAAAATCCAGAGATGAAGATTTCTGCAAAAAACCCATCTCAAATGATTTCTCAAAAAGGTTCTTCCCAAATTATTTTACAACAAAATCCGGTTTTAAGAATAAAATCTAATTATTTGGAAAAACCTAGTTTTCAAAATATTCTGACCATGGAGGATGGATTTTGTGACCAAAAACCCTCCAAGGCAGTTTTAAAACTGTTTCCAAAAAAACAGATTCTGGTTAAAAAAGTATTTTTATAGGTTTGAAAATCACTAAGTTTCTTACAGCGAAAGTTGCTAAAAAGCTCAGCATTTTTGTCTTTGAGATGGTTGGGATCTCCTACGAAATGTAAGGAGATTGTCAGGATTAGGGTAGACACAACATCCTAGACCGTGTTACCATAATCATCAAGAAAAGGAGTTCCATCATCAAAGGTTTGAATCACAGATAAGATCTGCAATTGTTGTGCTTGGGTCAGATGGTAATCCCACCAACCCTTGAGTTGACCCGAGAAACCAGCAATCAGGAGTTCAGCAATGGCTTTATCTGTACTGCCAGTTTGGGTCTTATAGGCATTTGTTGCCATCGTCATCTGTTGTAAAAGACCTAAAATTTGATATTCACTCATACCGTCTAGGTTCCACTCATAAACAGATGAGGCATTAAATCAAGATTGTGGATAGACATCAGGTTGTCTGGTAATGTCAGGTGCCACACTTCTCGGGATAATTGACCAATCTAACCTATTGATACGAGGTTGTCTTGGTTGATTTTGATTTTAAATATTTTAAAAATCAGTTTGACTCTCTTCTTCAAAAGAATCGTCAGTGATATCAATAGCACCGACACTTCTTGAAGGAGGAGTTTCAGGAACAACTAGAGAGGTTTCTGTTGAGGCAGAACCTTGCTCAATTCTACTCAACTGATCTCGAATTGCTTGAGCAAACTCAAGTTTGCTTGTTTGGAGTTGTTGTTGGCTCTGTTTTGAAACTTGGAAAGGTTTAAAAATAGGATTTTTAAGTTTCTTTTCTGCAATTTTGACAGACTCAGAAGACTTAACCACAGAATGATGTAAAACAATTGGTTGTTGAATTTTTGTTTCAATTCTGGTTAACTATTTTCCAATCATTTGTAGATTAATGCTTGAGAAATTGTTCTGCAACACAATGTGTTTCAAGTTCTTTGAATCATCATTTTCTTGTGGAAGTTTGAATGGATCTGCTGGAATTTCCGAATTACCATGAGAAAAGGAAATATTCCTTAATGGTGGGTGTTCAGATTGAACAATCTGATCATCTACCTTCCATTCAGAAGTTTTATTTCTCATTGTAACTGGGTTAACAGTCTTATTTAATTGATTTTTTTTGAAAGGATATGCAATTTTATTTTGATGTGCATAAAACGTTTCAAACCAATCAAAAAACTTCATTTGAACTTTGTAGTCATTACAAAATTCATAATATTTTTCCCGGATTTCATCTTTGATTTCCAGGAAGTTTGAAAAGAACCAATTTATTTTTAACTCATTCTTTTTAGAATAAAAATTCTTTTGAAGATGAGTTTTGTTAATTTGAAATTCTTTTTCCAAAACACTGATTTCTGCAGCAATATTTTGGGTAACGGCAGAAGGTGTAGGTGAAGAAGGGGCCGAAGGTGTTTCATCTTCTTCTGTGTTTTGGTTTTGGCTATCATAGACAGGTCTAGGGATAGATGTTTGGTAATCAACATTTCTGAGAGTAGAGCTAGGTATTTCGGAAGTGGAAAACCTTGGCTGGACTCGTGTTTGGATCTGTTGATCATTTGGATAAGAATCATAAATGACCGAAGGAAGCTGTGAAGCTCTTCCAAGGTCGATTGTAGAAGACGTGGATCCTTCATTAGAAAATCGGGAACTAGTTGATTTTCTGTCAAAAGATAGTTTTACTCTTCCATCTGAGAATTGGGTAATATTTCTTAGGTTTGTGTTTGGCTCAGGGCTTTTTGGTGACTGAGGTTGGGTGGCTCCTTATAAGATCCATTCTTCAGGTAAGGTTACATCTTTCCAATGAATGGTTCTGAGAATCACAGCATTAGATTTGGATAAATCTGTTTGAAGAAGGATGATTTCACCTTTTGGAGAATGTTTGAGATGTTTGGTTGCAAAAGCAGAAACCATTGCTTTGTAATGTATTTTGAAAATTAATGCAATCGGAACTAAACCCGAAAGCATTTTGTAATTGTGAGTTTTAATTTGCAAAACAATGCTCTTTAAAATATTTTTATCATTTAAAGAGACTGTTATGTTTGGATAGCAGCTAAAACTCACTGGTCCTTTATTAAGACTGGACTCAACCGTTCCTAACAAAGAATCAGAGAAATTGACGAATCTAGCGTCCCTTAGGACTGCTAAGATCGATGTATCTAGTCCTTCCCTGGTAAGAGGTTTTATTCCTACCTGGACAAGGCCTATATGTATGTATTTGTATGAGCGTTCTTTGTGCTTTTGGATTGATTTCGAAGAAAGTAATTGAATTTCTTCAAAAGGTTTGGAGATTTGAATGTCTCTTTCTTCTGTTTTGATTGTAAAATTATTTTTTTAAAGAGTGAGAGTTTGGAAGATTCGTAAATATATTTTTTATGAATCCTGGGAATTTTCCAATCATCAATGTGTTTTAAAAAATCTTCAATAATCAGTTCATTAGAACTAACTATCCGTTTGGACTCTGTCGAGTCAGAGGTAGAAGAGTTTGAGAAAGATTGATTTCTATAGAAAATGTTTTCTAAATTCATTTTGGAAATTAGAACATTAAAACTTTGAATTAATCAGGAAAATTGGCCAAATGCTTTACTGCCCTATAGCCTAACCTCGGCACAACGGGACTAACTATGTACCAAATACCTCTAACTGATTAATCTAGGGTTCTACTATTGTTCACCCCCAAAAATGATTTTTGAATAGTTTAGAGTAGAAAATAGCCTAACCTGGCTCACAAGTCATAAGTGGTCTGTAGCAAGACATTATGACTATCGAAGTTATATGAAGGTTAGTAATTTAATATAATCTATTCCATAATAAATATTACAGTCCTTTTATGTATATATATATATATACAAAGAGAGAAAACTACCTTATTAGGCAAATAAACCCAATATCCATATTGGGCATATTCCAAGTGTGTGACCCTGTAGGTTTACACAACGTTGATAGTGAGCATGAAATCTCATTTCTAGCCCACAAGTCATAAGTGGTCTGTAGCAAGACATTATGACTACCCAAGTCATTTGAAGGTCAGTAATCTGACATAATCTATTCCATAATAAATATTATAGTCCTTTTGTCACATGATATCTTCGATTGAACATAAGGCATGGTCAATGTTATCCTTATATAATTCAATTATATTATTTCTCAATCTTAAGTAGACTAAAATTGATAACCCCTGATCAATTAATTTTAGCATGGCCATGCATTTATATTCAGTCTAATTTATTGAGGGGCCCATAGATATATTTCTCATGATTAGTAAGGGACAAATTCCTTCTTGATCACTCATATTCCTCACATAATTCATTTTATATCCAACAACAATTTGTTTAACATCCTATTAAAGACAATATTAGAATGAGTCAAAATAGAGAACTCATCATATAGGACTTTATGATGATCTCAAATCAGAGGACTAAAATAATATCATTGTGATGAGAATAACTTATAATAATTATCCATGTAGTATTATCACAGCGGGTTAATCCAGTACATCCTATGTACCTATGATTTGACTTAGTACACCATATACATGATCAGTAAAACATTATTATCAGTCAACCTCATACTAGTCTTCATTCATTATTTTTCCATAATAATGTCCGACTAGGAATTCTTTATAATATAATTCAATTTTTCATCAAAAAGTTTTACTATCAAGCCACACACTTTATATTTTAGATAGAATTAACTATTTATAGAATTTAAGAGAGTTAAAATGATAAAAATGCCTTTTTTATTATTATAATGAAAAATGAAAAAGTCACAATATGGCCATAACATAATTGGCATAGGGCACATCACTAATATAAAGGTCGTTTTTGCTTCCTTCCACCTACAGGTAGATCTTTCTCAGAAAAAGTTATCTCAGTATCCCCTTTGAAACCCACTAACATTTCTAGTACTTGTAAAGTAAAATCAGTTAACACTATTAAACTCCCCAAAGCTTGGTATATAGTATCCAAAATGTTGCTTTGATACAACTAACAAATCCCGCACACTTGCCTTTATTATTGTTTGTTTCATCTACTTCAGAACTACATCATCGTTTACTTCTTCATCCATCTTATGTTTACTCTTGTCTTGCTTAGAAGATTCTCCCTTTTCAGACATCAGAGGATCAAAATAATGCTTCCCATTCTTGGTAACATGGTTAACACTATTCTTTTTTCCCTTACTGCTCAAAATCTCTCATATCTTTGTAAGCTCCTAAGTAAGAAAATTAGAACCTTCATTTTCTCCCCAGAATTTCTCATTCACTAGATAGTTAACAAAGCATTCAGTAGCATCTTCATCAGTAAACTCATCTCCCTAACTAGTTAAAATAATGTCCTTAAAAGGAATATCTAATGATGGAGGCTTGGTGTACTTGACCAAGAAATCATACTTTCCGAGGGCTCACCCAAATTATCCCATACTAATTATTGTATATTAGGTTGCTCTTTAAACTACCATTCTCAAGGAACTACTTCTTCAAGATGTATTTAAACAATAGGACTTGTATAAGTCACCAACTCATCCATCAGAAAGGTCTCCTAATCACTTTATTCTCTTGCTCTTTTTCTGCTGCTAAGCCTATCAAACTACTTCATCATATAGTCTTCATCCACTAGATCATCACCAATTACCATCACCTTCTTAACTTCACCAATTTTCTTAGACTGTTCCAGGTTAGGAATCTTACCTTTGTCAATTAAGTCTTGGATTGCATGCCTAAGCTTGTAACATACATCAATGCTATATACTGGTTGTTGGTGGTACTTTAAAAATCCATTAGGCTTATGAGTATGTGGTAACACTTCTGGTAACAACCTTAGATCAAGTGGCTTCAACACTTTACTTTTAGCAAATTTCTCAAATAACTTATAGTGTGGTATTAGAAATTTGGACAACTATCTCGGAGGTTTTATACTGGCAACTATTGATGATGAAGTTGTAACCTTTAGTATAGGCAATTTGTGTTCCCTTCTTTTTAACTTGAGTTGGCTTTCTGAATCTGGCAATCCTCTCAGATTGAAGCCCAACATAACACAAATTAGTAAATGATCTCATGCTCATAACCCCAATCTCTTAACGAATACTGTCTTTATGCATTTTTCTAAGCACTTTTGAGTTGTTCAATCTCATTAAGGTGGCTCCTCATACAAGCAACTCTCTCTAAAACTAATGATTTAGTTAGCAAAAGACTCATTGTGCCTTTGAGTCAAACTTTGAAGATCTAACAAAAAGTCACTTCAATATGGGTATTGTAAGAGTAATGCTTAAGAAACTAGTTGACCACTTCCTTCTAGTTTTACTTAATGGCATTATCCAAACGTAAATACCATATGAGTACAGACCCTTAAAGAGAGAATGAAAATAACCCCCAAATTTGGTCATCATTCATTACTAGAATGCACCGGACTACCGACGAAAAAATTTCAGTCTCTAATTACCGATGGACTTGAATTTAACGACGGAAAAAAAATTTATAGCTAAAAGCCAACAAAAATTTGGGCGCCAAGAAATGGCGCTCGAAATGCCGACAAAATTAGCGACGGAAACAGTAATTCGTCGCTAATTAGCGACGGATTAGTGTATCCGTCGCTAATTAGCGACGCTTTTAGCGACGGATAGCTTGTCCATCGCTAAAAGTCGAGCTTTAAAAAAAAAATAGGATAAATTTTTTTTCCTCTCTGTCTCTCCCTTTCTCTCTCTTTCTCTCCCGATTTCTTCTTCCCTCCCTCCGACCACCTGGTCGCGCCGGCCACCCCTACACCGCTGCTTCCAGCCGACGCCGGCAGTCACCTCCCTCCGCCAGCCACCCTCCTCTCTCATGGTGTCCCTTCCCCATCGCGCACTGCCCCTCCGAGACCCATCTGCCGCCGCTACCGTTCTTCCTCCTCCCGACCGACCTCCGGCCTCCTCCCTCTTCCGGTTAGTTTTTTTTTTACTTGTATTAATTTTTATTTACTTGTTTTAATTTGTATTTAATTAAATTAATTAAATGTATAAATGGTTGAATAATTAAATTGATTATATGTTAAGAAAAATAATTGATTAAATTTGTTAAATAATGATAAATGGTTGAATAATGTGGTAGTAAACACATTAAATTTTAATTATAAATAAATTAATTAATATTTATGCATAAATTAGTTAGGTAATACTAAATGGTTGAATAAATTTTTTGATATTTATTATATATTTTTTTATTTATACAATTAATTTATATTTGTTTATGTGGTTGTAAACACATTATACTTTATTTATAAACAAATTAATTAATATTTATGTGTTATTTATTTACTCTAAGATTTT
>CATIWO010042249.1:0-12813 GCA_949673435.1 Macaranga tanarius
TAGTGGGAGAGAGGAAGACTATTCCTTCTTGTTTAATTTCTGCCACTATAGCTTTTCAATTGATTAGAGATGGGTGTGAAGCATATCTGGCCAACATTGTTGATATATCAAAGGTTAGTCCGGGAGTGACAGATGTACCAATGGTTAAAGAATTTTTTGACGTGTTTTTAGATGAGTTACCGAGATTGCCACCACATAGGGAAGTAGATTTTGAGATTGATACTGTGCCAGGAACAGCTCCAATATCAATTGCACCATACCGAATGGCACCATTGGAGTTGAAAGAATTGAAGAAGCAATTAGAAGAATTATTAGAAAAAGGGTTCATCAGACCAAGCATTTCACCGTGGGGAGCACCGGTGTTATTTATGAAGAAGAAAGACGGAAACATGAGGTTATGCATTGATTACAGGCAATTAAACAGAATAACAGTGAAGAACAAATATCCTTTGCCCAGAATCGATGATTTACTTGATCAGCTAAAGGATGCTTCTGTATTTTCGAAGATTGATTTAAGATCTGGCTATTGGCAACTACGGGTAGCGAAATCCTCCATTCCTAAGACTGCATTCAGAATGAGATATGGTCATTTTGAATTTCTTGTAATGACTTTTGGGTTGACCAATGTACCAGCAGCTTTCATGTCATTAATGAACAACATTTCAGCTATACTTAGACCAGTTCATTATTGTTTTCATTGATGACATATTAATCTATTCTTCAAGTTGGGAAGAACATGAAAAGCACCTTCGAGTAGCTCTACAAATTTTACGGGAGAAGAAGTTGTATGCCAAGTTCAGTAAATGCGAGTTTTGGATGGAAGAAATAGTATTTCTTGGACATATTGTGTCCAAGGAAGGAGTTAAGCCTGATCCATCGAAAATTAAAGCGATTCAAGAGTGGGAATCACCTAGAAATGTGACAGAAATTCGGAGTTTCTTGGGATTAGCTGGATATTACCGAAGATTTGTGAAAGATTTCTCCACAGTTGCTAGACCTTTAACTGCTTTGTTGAAGAAGAATACGCCTTTTCAATGGAACGAGAAATGTCAACATAGCTTTGAAAGATTGAAGAATTCCCTTACCACTACTCCAGTACTTGCCTTACCGACTGGAAGTGGTGATTATGTGGTGTATACTGACGCGTTTTAAACCCGTGAGGGCCCTTGCTTAGTGGTCTTGTGGCCAAAGCGAACAATATCACAGTGCGGGTGGGCTGGGCTGTTACACTAGCACACCAACATCATTTTGGGGTGTTATATTCATGTGGATACCGGTAGAGGACGTTGCTCTTTGCCTGTGTCTGTATTCCGATAGAAGACTATGAAAGGCTCGAGGTAGGATGTCACCAGAGTAAACCTCCTCTCTTCTTTCCTGCAATCTTGCCTTTGATTTGGTATTGGTAAGATTCTACACTCGATTGAATTGATTTAATCTGAACTACTTGGATCTTAGTGGGAGTTGTTAGGGTCAAAATTTTTTATTTGCCGCTGCATGTTTGTGACCTAGAACCCAATATGAGTTCCACCATTTTATATATTGGAAATGTGATGAGGAAGTTGGTAATTGATGATATATGTGTATGGTGTAGTGAACACCATATTTGTGTATGTTGATTGTTATGAATATAAACCTTGATTGAATATTTGTGAATGGTTGTTATATTGGCTTATTGAGATGAAATTGAATGAAAATGTATTATGTTATGTTGGTTGTGCTATATTTCACTTAAAGGTGAAATATGTGAGGAAAGTGAGGTTATGAGTTAATGTAAGGATGTGTGATTGTGAGATGGGCAAGCTGAGCTGGGTGTATAGCTACCCAAGTGAGACTGAGCCGGGCGGATAGTCTCACTAATGGCCATTTGAGTGATATTAAAATATTGTGTGAGATGGGCAAGCTGAGCCGGGCGTATAGCTACCCAAGTGAGACTGAGCCGGGCGGATAGTCTCACTAATGGCCATTTGATTGATAATGAATTATGAGGAATATAGCTAATGAGGCTAAGTGTGAGGAAATTGTGTGAGGAAAAGTCCGATCGAATACTAACTGTTATATTAAAATGTACATACTTTGAATGTGTGCTTGTGAATGAGATACTAATGCGTGAATGGGTTGTTCTAGTTGAAATGGATGAATATGAATGGTTTTAAACTTATGAATAATTAAGAATTATATGTTGATAATTGAATTGATGATATTTTGTATGTTTATGAGGTGTTTTTGGGGTTATTTTGAGTTATAGTTGAGTATGGAATGGTTTAATAGGCTTTGAAATTGCAAAAGGGGAATTTTTGTATGGCTTGGGCTGCTCACAGTCTAGTTTGACCGTGAGGGCACAACCATAAGCACCCCAGGAATTTTTGTACAGTAACTTAGTTCCAGATGGGCTGCTCATAGTCTGGCTCGTGACCGGGAGCACACAATCGTGGCCGTGAGCACCCGCCCATGAGGAGCCCAGTCTCTTCCTTTAGCACACTTTTGTCTCCGTATTTTGACCATAACCTGAGTTATAGAGCTCCAAATGGAGCATGGTTTGATGCTAAAGAAACTTTAAAGAGTTATCTAAAATTTCATATTTTGAGTTGGAGTTGAATCTATTATTAAGATTCTCTAATTGAGCTTGACATTTTATTGCTCACTTGATCCTTTTTCATTTGGATTTCTGTACGTACTCGATGTAATGCCAATTGTAATGTAACTTTATGGTGATTGTATATAGACTTAGTAGAGGATTAAAAGACTATTTTTATGATCATTAGAATGTGTTATATTTATGTGATTATGTGCTTCATTAAATTAACTCTTACGTGATAGGCATATGTGTGCAACTATATTTATATTTGCTTATTGAGTTACAAGCTCACCCCTTTGTAGTTGAAATTTTTCAGGACTTGATTAGGCTAAGGGCTTAAAGCTTGCATTGGAGTCTTTAGGTGGGAAGAACGAGTTTTAGTGTACCCGACCTTCCTCCTGCATATCATTTGGCATTTTGTATATGGCACATTTTGTAATAGATAGCCATATGTTAAGTATATGTGTAATACTAGAAAGAATGTGTGTAATACTGAACATTTATGTATTTATGAGTATTTGTATATATATACAAGTACCTTTTTATCAGAAATTTTATCATGCCACGTGTGTATGTTGTGTGTAGCCACGTGTTTGTTTATATTTTTGGGTGTTACAATTAGTGGTATAAGAGCGAAAATTAGATTCTCTTGGGATAGGATAATGTGTTGCATTCATAACATATCATGCATAAGTCATAGGTGACCAATAGTGATAGTGTGTTACATATGTCAGGATGGAAGGACACCAAGCTTTACCTAACGGCCCAGAGGAGTCATCTGAGTCTGTGCATGGTCAAATACCAATACATTCTGTAGATGCACCTGCATAATCACAACCTCAACCTCCTCCTCCATAAGCTGCATATCCTCCATTCATGCAGGAATTTGTTCAGATTATGAGGGAGGTGACCCAAAAACCTACGGATAGTGCTTTAAATGACCATTATGAAAAGATTCAAAAATAAGGTGCAAACGTGTTTGTGGGAACCACTAATCCAATGATGGTGGAAGAGTGGTTAAGAAACACGGAGAGAGTGTTGAATCATATTGAGTGTACTATGGAGAAGAAAGTGAGCTATGCGACATCATTGTTTAAATAAAATGCACTTGATTGGTGGGAAACTATTATGGGGAGTGGAGAGGTACCGACAACCTTGACTTGGGCAGACTTCTTAAAGGAATTTACGGATAAATACATGTCACCTATGTACAAAGCCAGAAAGAAGCTTGAATTCCTTAATTTAAAGCAAGATGAATTATCAGTTGCGGATTATGAGGTCCAATTTGTGAGATTATCAAAATATGCACCATAGGAAGTGGCAACTGACGAGTTGAAAAGAGACAAATTTTAAAGAGGCTTAACTCTTGAGATCCAAGAAATGATTACAATTAAACCTCTAACTTATAAGGATTTACTTGAGATTACAATTCAAGCAGAGGAGACAATATTGGAGAGGAATGCATTAGAAGCAAAAAGGAGGAGAGTTGCTACTGCATTTACCACTTTAGTAAGAACCGGCAGTGGATTATCTTTTCGAGGTGTTGGGTTTCAAAGAGGAAGTTTTAGAGGACGTAAATCAAGTCGACCTAGCCAATCATCGAGGAGCACATTTTTAAGAGGGGGTGGAAGAGTGGATACTCGAAAAAATGTTGCTAGAGAGAGATCTACAAGCAACATGTCAACTCCAATGTGAAAAAAATGTGGTAGATTTTACTCTGGGGAATGTTGGGGTTCAAGACCTAGTGTATGTTATCATTGTAATCAACCGTATCATTTTATAAGAGAATGCTTGATGAGGATGGGTATTGGAGGATTACTAATGTCAATGCAAAGTAGTGCTAGAGCAAATTTTTCACAAATAAGTAGAGGTAGAGGTCATGGAAGAGGAAGCAGAGTGAGCACTTCAACATCGACCAAATCCATTGGTCAAAACCCAAGCCAAACCAGAGTTTATGCCATTACTAAACAAGAGGCTCATAATGCATCGGATGTAATGACGGGTACTTATACTATCCTTGGTCAAGAAGTATTTGTGTTAATAGATCCTGGATCCATATGCTCTTTTATATCAGATGAATTTGCATTAAGAGTTCATAGTACTATTGAATTATTAGAGCATAACATTTGTGTATCTATGTCGTTTGGGGGTGTAGTAGTCATGAATAAGGTAGTTAGATCATGCCCTATAGTAGTCGATGATATGACTTTGCATACAGATTTAGTAGTCATCAAGTTAGAAGAGTTTAATATGATTTTGGGGATGGCTTGGTTGTCTCATTACCATGCTATTGTTAATTATTATACAAAGGAAGTGGTGATAGAGATTCCGAGACAAAGAAAAATGGTGTTAGTGGGAGAGAGAAAGACTATTCCTACATATCTTATTTCAGCTAAAGTAGCTTTCCAATTAATTAGAGATGGTTGTAAAGCATATTTGGCTAGCATCATTGATACGACAAAGGTTAGTCCAGGAATGTTGGATATACCAATTGTTAGAGATTTTCTGGATGTATTCCTAGATGAATTACCGGGTTTGCCACTACATCGAGAAGTGGACTTTAAGATTGAGATTATGCTAGAAACTACACCAATATCAATTGCACCCTACCGGATGGCACCTTTAGAGTTGAAAGAATTAAAAAAGTAATTAGAGGAATTACTAAAAAAAGGGGTTTGTGAGGCCAAATATCTCACCGTGGGGAGCACCGGTGTTGTTTGTAAGAAAAAAAATGGAAGCATAAGATTGTGTTCAACTACAGACAGTTGAACAAGATCACAGTAAAGAATAAATATATGTTACCCAGAATTGATGACTTGGTTGATCAGTTGAAGGATGCTTCAGTATTTTCAAAGATTGATTTGAGATCCGGTTATTGGCAACTTCGAGTAGCAGAAAGTTCTATACCAAAGACGGTGTTTAGAACCTCGATATGGGCACTTTGAGTTTTTAGTTATGCCATTCGGGTTAAAAAATGCACTGGCAGCCTTTATATCCTTGATGAATAAGACCTTTCAATCTTATCTTGATCAGTTCGTTATCGTGTTCATCGATGATATACTCATATATTCATCCAGTCAGAAAGAGCATGAGAATCATCTTCAAATAGTTTTGTAAATACTTTGGGAGAAGCAATTGTATGCTAAGTTCAACAAGTGTGAGTTCTAGATAGAGGAGATTGCCTTTCTTAGCCATATTGTGTCGAAAGAAGGAGTACAATCGGATCCGTCCAAGATTAAAGCTATCTTGGAGTGGCAAGCACCTAGAAGTGTAACTGAGATTACAAGTTTCTTGGGGTTAGCCAGGTACCATAGATGATTTGTGAAGGATTTTTCAGTTATTGCTAAACCATTGATGACATTGTTGAAGAAAAACACTTCCTATCAATGGAATCAAGCATGTCAACAGAGCTTTGAAAAGTTGAAAGAAACCCTCACCACGGCTCCTGTTCTAGCATTACCAGCTGGTAATGGAGGCTTTGTGGTATATACTGACACTTCAGGACAAGGATTGGGTTGTGTGCTTATGCAAAATGAAAGGGTAATAGCCTATGCGTCTCGACAATTACGGCCTCATGAAATGAACTACCCGACACATGATTTAGAATTGGCCGCCATTATTTATGCTTTGAAGACTTGGAGGTATTACTTGTATGGAGAGACTTTTTCTATCTTCACTGACCATAAAAGTTTGAAGTATATTCCTACTAAAAAAGAATTGAACTTAAGACAACGAAGATGGATGGAATTATTGAAGGATTATGATTGCACCATCGAATATCATCCGGGAAAGGAGAATGTAGTGGCGGATGCTTTGAGTCAAAAGACTAGAGAGTGCACGACCGGATTGGTTTGTTATGATGTGGGTAATTTTGTGGCTCTATGAGCAATGAATGTTTCAATTGATGTTGAAGTAGATCACTTATTGGCGGCATTACAAATTAAACCAATATTGGAGGATCAAATACGGGATATTCAAATGGAAGATCCCTACTTGAAGAAGATGAAGGATAAGGTAGAAGCAAGACTTAATACACAATTTACCTTGAGGGAAGATGGTATGTTGATGATTGAAAAACATATGTGTATTTCGGATATCAGTGAATTAAGGAAGCAAATAATGAATGAAGTGTATATTGCTCTATATGTGAGGCATCCCGGTAGTACGAAGTTATATCAAGATTTGAAATTATTTTATTGGTAGCCAGCGATGAAAAGAGATATAGCTGATTATGTTGCAAGATGTTTGACTTGTCAATAAGTAAAGGCCGAACATCAAGCTCCGGCGGGGAAGCTTTATCCTTTGGCAATACCGGAGTGGAAATGGGAAAAGACTACTATAGATTTTGTGATTGGACTGCCTTGTATGTTTCGGAAGCACAATGCGGTGTGGGTGATAGTTGATCGGTTGACCAAGTCGGCTCATTTTTTGCCAATACAAACAAGTGATTCTTTAGACAAGTTGGCTTCCTTATACATTACAGAGATTGTGAGGCTACATGGAGTTCCTTTATCCATTGTGTCCGATAGGGATCCGGGATTCACTTCTCATTTCTGGGAGAGTTTGCAAAAAGCTTTGGGGATAAAGTTGCATTTCTCTACTGCTGTTCATCTGCAAACAGATGGTCAGAAAGGACCATCCAGACACTTAAAGACATGATGAGAGCTTGTACCTTAGAGTTTAAAGGTAATTGGGATGATCACTTACCCTTGTTAGAATTTGCCTATAACAACGGATATCATTCTAACATCGGGATGACGCCTTATGAAGCCTTGTATGGGAGAAAGTGTAGAAGCCTAATATATTGGGATGTTGAAGGCTTAAGGTAACTTAAAGGTCCGAATTTGGTATAAGAAATGGTAGATAAAATTCAAGTGGTTAAGAGATGTTTAAAAGCGGCACAAAATCGTCAAAAAAGCTATGCGGATCGACACCACCGGGAAATAGATTATCAAGTTGGTGAGAAAGTCTTCTTGAAAGTATCACCATAGAGAGGCATTTTAAGATTTGGGAAGAAAGGAAAATTGAGTCCAAAATACGTAGGACCATATAAAATTCTAGAGAAGGTGGGACTATTGGCCTATAAATTGGCTTTGCCAAGAGAACTATCTTTTATACATGATGTGTTCCATATATCTATGTTGAGGCAGTATAGATCGGATCCAAGTCATATGATACAAGAGCCCGAGATAGAGATATCCGAGGGATTGACGTATGTCGAAGAACCGATGGAGATTTTAGATCGAAAGGTAAAGAAGTTGACGAATAAGGAGATTCCAATTGTGAAAGTGAAATGGAGTTACCACTCACCTAGAGAAGCAACTTAGGAGGTAAAGGAACAAATGAGACAGAAGTATCCATATTTATTTTCGGGAAGTGGTAAGTTGTTAAATTTTGGGGATGAAAGTTTTATTAGGAAGGAAGAACTGTAACATCTATATTTTTGATGCACTATTCATACATTATGAATACATGACATATAGAGTCCTAGTGTGTTATATATCTAAGTGTGGGAATGTGTTATTGGTAGAGAGGGACTTAATTGCAAAGACAATTGGGAGTCAATTGTCACAATTGGGTAGTTATAGGGCATAGTGTAATATGTCCATTTCATTAAGGGGCTTAGATGTAATTATGTTGATATTTGGTGTATTAATTATAAGTGTTATTATATTATGTGTAATTGTGATAAATATGCATTTATGGGGTTATTATGTATTTAATATTAGTAGACTTTTGGGGTGTAATTTATTGGCTTGGGATTGGTTGATAGTTAATGTGTATATGTGTGTGTATGTATATATGGGAAGTGTAGAGAATTGGAAGAAGAAGAGAATAGAGTGTTCTTAATTATTTGGAGAGAGTTTGATCTTGTGTTGGCCATCTAACTAGAAGATTAAGAAGCTCTAAGAGGCCTATCTTTTATTGAAGCATCAATTTGGTAAGCTTTGCTTGTGTATTATGTTGGTTTAAGTTAAGTTTGTTGGTTGTCAATTCATGTTCTACCTCTCTGTTTTTTAGTCTCCTTGTTGTGCCATATCTTAAGCTATAAAGCTCTGATTCATGTAAGGTTGGACTTCTTGGAAACTTAGAGAGTCCTTTACATTTTCTATGTTTTGGATTTGAACTGATTTTGTTATTTTAAGGGGTCAATAGGGCCGGATATTTTTTTGCTCATGTGAGTGCACTATTTTGGCCGGTTGGATTGTAAAATTCATAATTAATTTCATACATGTCCTAATTGAGTAATTCCAATTGAAATTTGTTATTAACACATAAACCTAGCCTTAGTAGATATTTTAGGGTTATTAGACTTGTGTGTGTGTGTGTTTAGGCCTTGTTGAACTTTGAGCAATTTGTGCACTTTGGTGAGGTTAAGGTGGAATTCAATGTATGTTTGTTGAATTGGTATATGAAATTGTGTAGGGATTGACAAAGGAAAGGAAAGCACTCATTATTGAAGGAAAGACTCTTTTGGAGTAGAAGCATTTTAAGGTAAGTACCTATGAATATATGTTGTGTACATATGCTCATTACTATGTGTATTTCTTATGTGTATTCCTTTAATAGAATTGAATGCATATTTGTTTTGGTGAATATGATGTGGAACTCATTCCACCTTTTATATATTGAAATTATGATGAGGATGTGGCTAAATAATGGTATATTAATGAATGTCTTGTTGAGATATAATGAATGGAAGATTATTGTATTGTGTGTTGAGATGTAATGGATGAAAATTTATTGTGTTGTATGGTTTATGTGATATTTCACTTGAAGGTGAAATATGTGAGGAAGTGAGGATTTATATGATTATGAGATGGGCAAGCTGAGTCAGGTGTATAGCTATCCAAGTGAGACTGAGCCGGGTAGATAGTCTCACTAATGGCCATTTGAGTGATATAAAAATATTATGTATAATGGGCAAGCTGAGCTGGACGAAAAGCTATCCAAGTGAAACTGAGCCCGACGGATAGTTTCACTAATGGCCATTTTAATTGAAAATGAATTACGAGGAATATAGCTTTAAAGCTAAGTGTGAAGTTTTATGTGAGAAAAGGCCTATCGAGATACAACTCATGCATTAACTTGGTGCTTATGAATAAGAATGAATGTGTTGATGGAATGTTCTAATATAAATGATAGTTGGGGATGCTCTTCAATTGTGAATGATTGGCTAAATGGTGTGATTTGATGTATGTGAGGCACCAACAAGTTAGTTTTGATACTTGGATATCTTGTTGTGATGATTTAAATATTATTCAAGTTGTTAGACAGCCATGTGGTGTTCAATTATGGCCGTGCATATGCATGAATTGAATTCAAGATTTTGGCATAGCCATGCTGATTTTGAGCATGGGCATGCATGTGGGATTGTATGCCTATGCACCTTTTTAGCATGCCCATGCGTGTCCATAGAGGAAAATCACCAAATTAAGCACGACCATGTGGTGAGAAAAATCCGCAAGTATACGGGTCAAGTTATAATATAGGATTATAAGTCCAAATATCGTCCCACAGAGAAGAGATTAAGTATTAATTCACTTAATTAAATTGCTTGTCTAAACGAATCAATTGTTTATAGAATTAAGGCAGTAAAAGAATTTAAAATTAAAAACCATTTTAATTATCGAAATTAAAATAAACAAATATGTATGCAATGTACTAGAGTTTCTCTTTTCACCTATATCTGTATTGAATTAAAATCAAATTAATATAATCTAATTCATGAATTATGTTTAAGATGCTACCACTAAGATTCTTATAAATCTCTCTCGAGCAAATATAAGATTAATTTACTAATTCAATTATAAATCAGAATTTATGGACTCTCGCCTCTTTAAACCCTAATTAATAAATCCTTAATAAATTTAAGCTTCTAAGGTAATCGTACAATATTAATAATTAATTGGTATCTCTACTCAAATTAATATTAATAGCTTTTATTCTAGATCCCTAAATATTAATCTCCTCTCGGTCTCAAAATATTTAGCATGCAATGATTTAATTAGTTGATAATAACCTTAGGTATAAATCTTCTCTCGATCTCAATATACCTAACGAAAGAATCAAATCATTAATTAAGTAAAAAAATAAAAACCATAAACATAATCATGAACTAAGATTATAATTAAAAAGAAATAAAAATTCAATACATCTATAGGTTACTAAAATAACTCTAGCACAAAATAAAACTGAGCTATCATGATGATGAAAAATATATGAAAATAATAAACGATCGAAGAAATCATCAATAATAATACAAAGATTAGAAAATAATGAAACCCCCTAATCCTTGATAATTAGCTCCTTGATTTTCTTCAGTCTGCTCCTCCAATTCTTGTCCTCTGTTGACTCTTTAACTCTTCCTTTTTGCTTCTGGTCGAAATATATATATAGGTCTTCAGGATATTAGGATTAAATTTTCTTCCTTCTTAGTTCTTCATGTGCACGGCCATGCATTGCAACGACATGGCCGTGCACATCCTTCATAATACCTTACACGACCATGCATAATAAGTAGCATGGCCGTGTGGTTTAGTGCACAGGCGTGCTAAGCATTTGCATGGCCGTGCTATGAAAATGCACAAGCGTGTAATACAAATGCATGCCTGTGCCTTCCTCTCTTTTGTCCTCAAGTGGCATGGGCATGTGGTTCCATTGCATGACCGTGCTCTTCACTTGCATGCTTGTGCATTGAATACATGGGCATGCTCTTCTAGTTTTGACCACTTTTGACTTTGTCTTTTATGACACACCCCCGTGCAAGGCAATTTGCATGGACGTGTCCCCTAATATCTATAAAATAAAATAAAAACCAATAAGAAAATATAAAATATAAACCCTAAAATATAAAATCCTAATTTATATTAATTATGCCTAAATATTCATCTAAATCTATATTTCCTAATATTTTCTACTATTCAACTTTATTAATTATTATTAAAAATAAGCAATTATTTAACTAAAAATGGACTAAAAACTAAACTAATCATATTTAAAATAGACCTAATTTTTACTAAATAAATGCAATTATCAAATTTCCCACACTTGAACTTTTGCTTGTCCTCAAGCAAGAACCTTATAATAATTACGAAATAAATATATTAAAAAGAATTTGAAATAGTTCAACCAATAAAGTACAAAATTAATACAAGTACTATTCAGTAAAACCACATTAATAATTCAAGAACAAGAATATAAATATTACCAAGTGAAGCATACCTTCCAAATGAACTATTCAAAAAGAATTTGTAACTAAAACTTATAAATCAAGGAAAGTCAAATAAATTTTTATTATTAGTCAACCTTTAAACTAAGTATGATAAACAACTATTTTTTATTTATTTAATTTTTTATTAGATTAGAATCCTTCCCAACTTTGGTATTCCCTACCGTTCCCGTATTACTAAGTATGAATACCGCCATTAGGTACCTTTGGATTACTCTTAATCAATTTTGAGCATTGGAGTAGAATGGAGCTTTTGATTTTTTTTACTTTGAAAGCTTTTTTCTCCTCTAATCCCTTATATATATATATTTTTAATAGCTAAATTATCATACAATAGTTGAAAAAAGTTTTCTAATAACAAAAAATCTATCCAAATCTCCTTAATTACACAAATTATACCTACAAATGCCTTCAAATAATTCAAAAGAAAGGTATATATTTAAATTGATTAAAGATTAAAAAGTCTAATTCTCAAATAATTAACAAAGTTTTAAACCTCATAATACAAATATTAATCAAATACTAAATCAATTAAACTAACCAAATTACAATTTAATATACAAATTTTATAGCTATAATGAATAGCAAAAATAAAAATGTGGAGGATTTAATAATGACAATGCTAATTATAGTCATGTGTGCAGAAATTAAAATTAACAAAACTTAAACTAAATAAATTGAAAACGATACAGGGTACAAAAACTATAAAATTGAATTAAAACATTAAAAGAAAACAAGATACTCCCCCACACTTAGTGCGAAAATTGTCCTCAATTGTTTGCAAGCTAGAATAGAAGGTGAAAATATGACAGCACTGTTAGTATAGTAGTATGCCCTAGTGGCAATCTTGTATTATGACATCGTATATTATCCCAAATGGCCATGTAATGTTCTTGTAAATAAAGTGTTTATTTATTTGAAGCATTACTCCATTAGCATTATGTTAAATAAATGTATTATCAAGAGTTGATAATATGAGTGACACATTTGTTTAGTACATATGCTA
>CATIWO010042250.1:0-11989 GCA_949673435.1 Macaranga tanarius
ATTAATTCAAAAAGTGAAAGTTTTGTATTAAAATGACAAAAATAAGTTTAATTTGTATTAATTTGTACATTGAGTGAAAGTGGAATGGTCAAATCAAGCTTTAGTCAAAACTATTAAAGATCCTTTCTTTGCGTTCAGTTAATACTCTCTCAGAGAAAGCAAATTCAATTCGAAGCAAATCAGTTTTCACTTTTCAGTTATCAGCACGCAACTCCATAGCCATCCATGGCCAAAAGCTCCTTCAAGCTTGAACACCCTCTCGGTTCTCTATATATCTTTCTTTCAATCTTTTATTAGATGCACGCATATCATACTAATTAATTGTTGATCCATCTTTTTTTTCTTTTGATTTCGCATGTTTTTTTTTTACCCAATTTGAGCTTTTTATGATCTGGGTTTTTCTTATTTTTGTTAAAGATTGATTCTTTAGTGATCATCAATAGTCTGTTCTACAGGGTTGACCTCTGGGTGTTTTGATAATTGTATGTGGGTTGTGTGTTGATCTTGTGAATCTGATGTTAATTGTGATTATGGTATTTAAAATAGATGGTAATTTATCAAATAGAATTGTTGATCTGTAGGATGAATGTAAATTAACAGTGGAAGTGTTGAATTGAAGCAAATGATTTTAAGGCCGTGTTTGGACTTTGGAAATGAATCATGTGTAATAGTTCAATTGAATTAAATTCTTGCAAATTCGATTCGATTTTTTTAAAGTTAAAAAAATGAATTCTAGCAATGATTTAGATGCAATTGATTTGAAGTAAATCTTTGCATTTTTAGAGCTTCAAAATGAGGTATTAGTATTTTGTGCAATTTTGATGAGAAAGATTTTCTTTTTCCCTACTGGACACTTCACTTTCTCGTAGTTATATCTTAACATGTTCTTTTTGGTGAGTGCTGATCTTTTCTGTAATTATGAGAAGCAGTTGTATATGTTTTATTACATTGCTTTAAGATTTTTACTGCTAGTTTACTTACCCTCTTCCATGTTTTATGGCTAATTTATTTTTTAAATTTTTTTTTCTCTGTTTTATCTTGAACATGGCAGAAAGGAGGCAGGCAGAATCAGCTCGTATTAGGGAGAAGTATCCTGATAGAATACCAGTATGAAAATTAGTTTTTGTTCATCAACAATGTGCCCTATTTTGTTCAATATCTCTTTACTCATTTTTGCTTTGTGATTTTTTTTTTTTTAATTCCCATGTAGGTTATTGTAGAGAGGGCTCAAAGAAGCGACATACCTGATATTGACAAAAAGAAGTAATGCGCCCTTTCTGATATATCTTTCACATATTTCAGAGGCAAATTATTTAATCACTTCATGGCTTTTGGTACTTACATGCCGTTGTTTATGATGAGATCATCATCCTTTGAATTACCATTGCTCTATCTTTCTTTTATATTGTAATATTGGCTTGCTTTGTGTTGCATATTGATGTCTTTCCATGACTTATTGCAGTGCGGTAATAAGTAGTTTTTTTTCAGAGAGGCTAGTTCATGTCTGTTATATGCATGTTTAAACTCATGCTGATTTTGTATAACTCTCTATTGCTATATCTCTTAATTTAACCGGAGGTCAAATGTGTACTTTACCTATTGGACACTTAAAGCAGATTTTATGTTGGAATTGTGATGGTTTTCTTTTTATAAATAAATGTTTGTGCACTGATCTCTATAACTTTTTGCAAGTGTATGCTGCACTTAGAGGGAAACTGTCATGTGGGTGTGCTGCAACTCGTTTTTGTGATTTTGAAAGAGTTATTGCTTACAAACTGATGATGAAATGTTTTCTCTTTTAACTCAGTTTGACATGATAATTCTTCAGGAATTTCTGTGTACTTGCTGATATGTAGCAGATTTCATTCATCTGATTCTAATTCTTACATCATTTTGGATGCAGATACCTGGTTCCAGCAGATTTGACTGTTGGCCAGTTTGTCTATGTAGTTAGAAAAAGAATAAAGCTCAGTGCTGAGAAGGCTATATTTGTCTTTGTCAAGAATGTATTGCCGCCAACAGGTGAGAAGAACCTTTTTTTTGTTTGACATACCTATTAACTTTTAAAGTGTCACTATCATTTTTCTTTTTAGTTGACTTATCTATGTTTCTATTACTGCAGCTGCTATGATGTCTGCAATTTACGAGGAAAACAAAGATGAGGATGGCTTCCTTTACATGACTTACAGTGGTGAGAACACATTTGGAGCATCAGTTGCGGATCAGTCAAGCTGAAGTTAGGCCATTGAAAATTTGAATGGCAATGAATATGTAAATTCTTAGCCTTTTACCATGGATGAATTGTGTTTAAACTAAATGATACTTCCCCTTTGTCTGGAAATATAACTGCTATCGTAAATATTTGTGATTTCTTATCAAAATCTAGTCGAGCAAATCAAGTTATTATGTTGGAGCTTACTATACATTGTATTTTCTCATGAGTATAGTCTATTTGTATGAGAATGTGATTTCTTATCAAAGTAGTGCATGATGGAGTATGAAATGCTGCCACACCCGAAACCTCTTCTGTGATGCCTCTCCCTCTATGAGCAGAATTGCCAGAAATTATTGGATATCTGGTGGCAATTTCTGGTTGAAAAATGCCCGGTTAAAAGATAATTTGAAGGCCTTTAAATGATGACGAAGACAGAAGAGAGAAGTAGAGTTTGTATAAAATCTGCTAAGACTAGGGGCATGCAGTAACATCATTAGCACATTTTGGCACAGAGCCCCTTTCCACTAGAAGTACCCTTCCCCAGAACTCTGTGAAATAGTCCTAGCAAACAAAGTACTCCAAGCCTCTAACAGCCTGAATTTTTGCCCCTTTTGATGGTTATGCTGCCTTAAATAGCAAATCTGTTTATCCATACTGAGCTTGAACTTGTATAGTGATTATCAACATGTATTGGTGATTCATAATTTGCAAAAGTGCAAGAGAGCCAGAACGTAGTTGGAGTGGCGGTTGTGGGATGGATAAACATTGTAGTTGGAGTGGGGGTTGTGGGATGGATAAACATTGTTCGTTCCTAGAAGGAAAAATCCATTAATAAGCCCCTGAATTTTCAAGTTTTATTCTATTAAACCCTTATTCTTTTATTGTATTTTATTAGTTTCTCAAACATTTATTTTTGTCTTTATTAAGAACTTTTTTAAGTATATTGACGAGAGTGTACAACACTCTCCGTCAAAAAGCGCGTCTCTACTCTAAAATATATATAAAAAATCTCATTCCTTTTTTTTTTCAAAAAATAGAATGTTTATTCAAAGTAAAAATTTCTAAATCCTAAATTGCTTTGAATTATAGTTGTTGTTAAATACCTTTCCTCTTTTTTCAATCCCTAATTTTCTCATCTACCATACATTCAAGCAATACTGCTGCTTGTTACACATAGAGTCTCACTATATGTCGCGACTGTTCCTTTGAAAATGACGCGATTCTTCTCCTCTGAAAACAACGTGACTCTTTATCATCACGCTGGCAACAATTTTTTTTTTATTGCCATATAGAAGGCTTCTACTTGTACGCCCTTCAACCTTTCAATAATTTCACTTTCAACATCCAATTCAAGCAAGGATCCAATATTATCAGCATTGGCACATAAGCAATAGTAGATGGATCACTGGGTCTCTCTGAGGAAGAATTGTTAAACAATGTATGCAGATTCTATAAATTTGCTTATGCTTTATTGCGAAAGCTTTGGGCTGTCAATTGCTTCTACTTCTGGCCTATTCTCTGCCATTCTCGCTCCTTCCCTTGCATTCGGCATGTAACTTTTTTTTTATATATATATAAAATTGTTCATTTCTTAATTGTATTTGGGTATTAGAAATTTTTTAGGTAAGTTATTAGAAGATTGGAAGATGACTTCTTTTTTCTATTTCATGAAAAGGATGAGGTTTTTTGAGTTCAATTTCTAAAGAATTGAAAAATTTGTGCTGTTAATATTTACATTTTTTATGGGTTTTTAATTTGGAGGGAGAAAACGAAATTATGTGACTTTTTTCATAATATGTTTCATTTACAGATTTTTGTCCTTTTAATATAAGAGTAGTTTTTCTATCTTTCTTCTTGGTTTTGGATGGATAGGATGAGATATGAAATTTGTGTTAGTATCTTTCATTTTCCAGAAAAGAAGAAGAAGAATATATTATGTTTTTTTGAATTTTTTTGTTTAATTTATTATATTATTTTATTACTTTTTTTTACACTGTTAGGTCTTTTTATTCTTATTTTATTTCTTTCGTTAAATAAGTCCTCAATACATATAAAAATAAATGTTTGAGGACCTAATAAAATGAAATAAAAGAATAAGGGCTCAATAGAATAAAACATGAAAATTCAGGAGCTTGGTAATGGGTTTTACTTTCCTAGAATTGTGCAAACAATAAATGAAATTGCAGATAGATATTGTGGTAAAGGCCACTGGCTTATTTACCTAAATCAAGTATCTTTTTTGAAAGAACAAAGGGTCTAATTGCTCAATTCTGCTTGTTCTAGTACAACATACTCAAATCTTAACGAATATACTACTAAATTTGACCCTTTCGAAGAATTCAATTTAGCAAAGTCAACCACAACCATAGTCTATCAGAACTCGGAACCATAACTCCGCTGCTAATTTTACTAATGCAACTGAAACCATGTTTTACTGCATAGCAAAACAAAAAGATTTCATTCAACAATACAGGTTAATTACACCAACAAATAGTCATCGCTGGTATTATTTATAAGTGTAGTTGTGGTTGTGTATGTTTATAGTTTTAGATATATAGGAAGTCTGAAATCACCATACTAGAGAAGCAAGAGCAAATACCTTTTTTTGAAAAAAGCAAAGCATCATTGCTAGAACAAACCCCACTTAAGTTCAGTACAAGAAGTAAAGGATAAATTAAAAGGAAAAGTACCCATTAACTTAAAAGCTTTCTGTTTTCCTCTCTCAATGTGGTATTGCAATCTCATATCTCAACCACTCCTAGCAGATTCCTGGCAAGTTGTCCCAAGGGCAAGAGCCAATGGTCCTGCTATGATCTGCTGGGGGAAACAATGAAGCTGCTATCTGCTGCATCTCGAACCCAATATTATCATCTGTTACGACTGAAGATGGCCCATTGGAGATATCCGCACTATCGCTATACAACTCAGGCTGCACTGAAGATGGAAGGTTGTTCAGAACCTTTGTCAAATCTTCAGACATTTCATTGAGTTGGTCTGCAACTTCAAGTTTCGGATCAAATCCTATATGCATCAAGGAACAGAAAAGCAATAGATATCGAATTTCGACATATAAGAATTAGCACAAATAGAACTAACCAATAGATATCACACTTTGAAATCTAAGAATGCCAGAAGTAGAACAACTGCAGCGAGTAGGCACGAAAAAGAATTTGTTCCTAACCTGAAGGGAAATCAAGAGAACTGGATTGATCCCAATGTGTGTCAAATCCTTCAGATACGAACATGTTATGCTTTTGTTCCTGCAAAACCATACTGTTCTGCTCTGTGGAAGTCTGCCCATAGTCATTCAATGCGTTAGTCTCTTGCAAAAGATCTTCCAATGCAAATCCTAGTTTTCCATTAACCTTGTCTTTGCCAATTTTCTTCTTAGTAACTCTTCTACCGTACTTATTACCATTAGCAGCAATACCAATCCCCAAATTCCTATTCTGGGCAGTTGGTGAGAAATATTGGTTTGAAGGGAGCTCCTGCTGAGTAATAGCAGTGTAAAGCGAGCACATATCATTCTCCTTTTGCATCTCATTATGAAAATCGCTACTGCTGCTGCCACTGCCACCACTTATCAAACCAGCGAAGCAAGCAGGCATCTGATGACTACCCACAGGAGAAGTATTGGGTGCAGAAGCTGAATGCAATGGTGATAGAGACATTGAATAGTGTGAATTAGTATTCATAGTTGACGGGTTATTGTTAGTGAGGGAAGGAATGTTAGGCACAGAAGAGAAACGTTTGAAGCGCATAGGAGTTTGAAGGGTAGGAGGTGTCCTTTGTAGGTTGATGTCAAAAAGATGCAATGTAGAAAAATTGTTGGAAGTAGGTGTAGTGGAAGGAGAAGACAGTGGTGAAAGAGGTGGAGGAGTAGAAGATGTAGCAACAACAGAACCGGCACTGTGTAGGTGCGAATGAGTAGGCGTTGCTGGGGATTGAAGTTGGTGAGTTTGGAATGAAAATGAAGAAGTTGGTGTGGTAGGAGTGGAAAGTGAAGTACTGGGGTGATGAAGGTGGTGAGTCTGAGACAAGTCAAAGAGAGAAAGAGTAGGAAAGCTAGTGGAAGTAGTAGCAGGGGAAAGAGGCGGAGGAGTGGCCGAAGAAGGAGTATGTGGGTGGTGGTGAGTTGGGGTACTTGGTGATGGAAAATGGTGAGTTTGGAATGTGAAAGACGAGGTAGGTGTTGTTGGAATTGAAATGGAAGCAGACTTCTGATGGTGGGGGTGGTGGCCGTGGTGGTGGTGGTGTTGAAAGTGAGGGCTTGGTGGATGTTGAGGTTGAATATCAGGTGGATATAGAGGCACACCTTGGCGTTGATGTCTCTTCACCCTTGTGTTCCAGTAATTCTTGATTTCATTGTCTGTTCGTCCTGGAAGCTGTTGATGCATAACCAGAAACAATCAAGAAAATAGAACAAAAAACTAAGCAATCATCGAGTGTCTGTCTCGTAATGCAAAAAGCTAACAATTCAATTCTTGATATAGTCAAAGAATACAGGTTGATCAAAATAGCGAAACAGAACGAGAAATCTTGGAAAATAGGAAGCTAATTCAAGCAAACAGCATTAAAGAATCATACTCAACAGAACAAATCCAGAAATTGTTTTCTTAAAGAAAAACCTGACAAAGCATAAATGTAAATATGTATAGCACGTATGTAACATACCAGACTAGCCATGCGAGCCCATTTGTTGCCAAACTTAGCGTGTAACTCAACAATGAGTCTCTCTTCTTCAGGAGAGAAGGCACCTTTTTTAAGATTAGGTCTTAAATGGTTAGCCCAACGAAGCCTACAGCTCTTTCCACAGCGAGCCAATCCAGAATGCCTCTGCACTGCATTCCAATTCCCTTCACCATGTTTTCTCACATATTCTACCAATATAGCATCCTCTTCAGCAGTCCATGGCCCTTTCTTTAAATGAGCATCATTGTTAACATCACCCCCATTAACTTTAGCTCCATTATGGTGCATAGGATCATGCATATCAGCAACAGTAGATACTACATGATCACCAGAACCACTATTCCCTGATCCTGATGACCCACCATCATTATTGTTGTTGGTGGTTGATATCATCATCATCATCCCAAAAGAAAAATATTCAAGCAAAAAACAACAACACCAACACAAAAAATATTATGTGTTTTTATGTACTTTTATGTTAATGTTATTGTTGGTGTTGGTGTTGTTGTTTGTCTCCTTCCCCCCCTTCTCTCTCTCTTTCTTGTCTCTTTATAATATATATGCATATAAATCTAGACTAGATAGCCGAGCACCAAGCTTTTTGATTAATGGGCTTTTGTTATTTTATTTACCAAATAAAAAAAAAATTTAAATGAATTCAATCTTAATCTACGTAACAAATGATTTGATCTCTCTTTCTTTTATGTGTTAGTGTCCTATAATGGCTGAAGATGTTTTTCCAGGAAATGCAATGCAAAGAAGACAAAAAAAGTGACTCCAAATTGTGTTTTCATGCCTTGAGAATTTGACATTTCTTTGCCTTGTGTCAACATTGCCATTATATTTCAACTCTTTTTCTTTTGTTCTTCTTTTGTTGTTTCTTTGGGGGGGGGGCTTGCAGAGAGAGAGAGAGGGGAAAGATGAGAATTGGCCTTTGGGAGGATGGGGGGGGGGGGGGGATAGAGGGAATATGGGGTTTGGTGTGGGGAGGGAAGTGGACTCCCACAGAAGGGTTAAGGGGTTAAAGAAATGAAGCTTTTCAGAGGGTATGAAGAAAAAAATAGAAGAGGTTACTTCTCCGGGTACTTCTCACCACTTCAATGGTGGAGCCTTTTAGGCGGCATTTTTTTTCCTTTTGTGTCATATTTTAACACTCTCTTGCTGTCAATACTTACTTTTATACATGATTTCTAATATTTAGTTTGATATTACTATTAAATAAAAAAATTTATATAATTCGAATCAAATTTTAATTTAAACATATATTATAATGCATTGACATGCTTATCTAATAAATAATTTATTCTGTAATGCTCTTTTAGCTATAGGCTATTTTTGTATTATTTCATTAACCCTTTTAGATCCATAATTTGTAGTGTTTTTGTATGCTTATTGGGTAGTTATAGACAGACTTGCTATCTAATTTAACTTTGATTGTGGTTAAAAAAAGTAAGAGGCCAGAGTGTTTAGAAAAGATTTATTTTGTTAAATTGAGAAAGGATTAATGTAAATGTATTGTACATATGTACTAATAGTTTATAGAGTATTTTTTCTAGAAGATTGATCATTTTTATGATCTTAAGACTATTGGCAAATGATGTGATACTTTGCTTTGCTTTATTCTCTTCTAATTGAATTTGAAGGAGAATTTCATCTTTTGATTTATATATATATGATATTTAAGAGGTCTAATTTTGTGTAATGATATATGCATATAAAGGGTGGTCTAAAATTTAATTATTACTCCTAAACAAGGTTGGGTTTTGCATTATTTCTCTGTATAATTTTCTTTCTTTAGGCCAAATTCTATCTCTTACAACTATGAGATACGATAAGATACTTAATATTTCAAGTTGACATCGAATAAAATGACTCGGTCAAATTTGATAAATTGCAATTTTAGTAAATATTAATTTGTTTTTTTTTTCTTTAATTTGATACACTTATATATGATATCTCCTATTTTTATTTTGAATCGAAATACTTATAATATGATATTTTATCAAAGTAAATGATACCGAACAATGCTAGACCATGCAACAAGTTCTCGTATCAACAAGAATAAATCATCATCTTCCAATTTTTGTCACTTTTACGGCTAGAGCTTTATTTTTCTTATAACAGATTAAAATAGAGCTTTATTTGAGTAAGTTGTAGACTGCTCTATTATTTTTTTTTCCTTTTATACCATAAAAAAATCATAATTTGTTATTTTTATCTCAATTCAATTGGATTAAATTTCAAAATTAATTAAGAACATACACCTTATTCTTCGCATAAGTAATATTAAATTTAAAAGATAAAATTTTGATCTAAATACTTACATTCAACAATTTAGTTTTTTTCAATTTAAATGAAATTTTGAAACTTTTGAAATGTTTTTTTACCATTTTTTTTTTCACTTTTAATGGATTAAAGTAACATGTCCTTAATATATATATATATATATATATATATATAGGATATAAATTCAATAAAATGACTGTTTGATAATATTCTAAAAGTCAAAATTTAGGTTGAATTTGGAAGTTGTATAAATACATTATTATTAAAGTTAGTCCTATGGCCAGTGAGAGAGCAGTCAATTGGTAACTGTTCTTCAAGAATATCCTAAGGTGTAAGATTCAAATTTATTCATTAATATATAGATGATCTTCCTATTAAAAAAAAAAAGGTTAGCCCTATGTGCATGTCAACTGAACTTTGGCCATAGTCACTCCATTCCTTCTCGTTTAAAATTGTATGCATTGATTTTTAGAAAGATGAAGAATATAGTGCTAACAATGTCAAATTTTATCGAGGCTCTCAATTTTTTACCCACACATTTCCATTAACAATATCTATCGACAATATGTATCAATGGTACATCATTTTTGTTGTAAAGCCACATATTAAGATAGAACTTATTTGAAATGAAGTATTACATACACTTAGAGTATATTTGTTCTTTAATTTATAATACATATATTGAATGTTTTATATTTGTGCAATAAACATATAATATGCACATTATATATTATAAATCCATTCATCAATTGCAATACACTCCGAATAAATGGAAATTTCCCAACAACCGTATATCAACTCCATCAGTAATATGATACTTTAACACTAGAAACTCCAACATACATAATATATAAACTCTATCAGTAATATGATACTTTGAACACTAAAAACTCCAATATATATAATTAGTTCACTAGAAACAAAAGACATACAGCAGACTCAATTAAATATACTTATGAGGTTTGTTTTACAAAAAAATAAGGGTAGAAATCGGAATCAGAATGGATGATTCTAATTTTTAGTATTTGTTTAGCTAAAATTTATGTAGAAATGGGAATAGGATTCCTCTATCAATGGAAATCAATATTCTCTCTACATCCATAAGAAATGAATTTTCATTTCTATGGAAATCAAGTCAAACCAACTATAAATTAGTCAAATATTTAAAAATTATCATAAATTATTAAAATTTATGATATAAAATATATACATTAATAAAAATAATTACTAAAATATTTTAAGAAAAATTTTTGAAAAATTTTAATAAAAATATTTATTAAAATTATAAATATTTTTTTAATAATTTTTAAAAGTTATAAAAATATTTTAGAAAATATTAAAAATATATATTTTTTTATAATAGATAATCATAATGCTAACTTTTAATATTAAAAATAATTGTAAAAATATTATATATATATAGATAATTTTAATTCCGATTCCTTAGTAAATCAAACACTTTATTAAAATTTTAATTCTCTTTCCGATTCTGATTCCGATTCTGGAACATGAACCCAACGGCTCCTTACTGTTTAGGCCTGCATATGTTTTGTCCTTGAATAAAAAGCTGTAGCAGTACTTCACCGAGGTTCAATCCATCCATAATGTAATTGTTCTCTAGTTTCATAAAACTCTACTGGCGAATCCTTCTGATCAAATGAATGAAACTTTTTGATGTCTAGAGAGTAGAAAACAATGCTCTGCCCATGAAATCTTGGGAAATATATTTTGTTTTCCATTCCAGGAGTTGTTGCGAGTGCAGAAAATGATGATGACCGACTAACATAAATCATATACTTCCCCAAAGTTTCCTCTCTGATCCAAGTCATTTTGGATCGATTTAACCTGAAAATTTGAACTCATGGATTGCTGAGTTCACCCACAAACATAGATATAAGGTTTCCATTACATTCAACTAGAAAATTTTGGCGGCATTCTGTGCAAGGACTCTGAGTGCCTGATAGAACCACCTTCCATCTAATCTTCTTATCAGTTATTTTTAGAATTCCTAAATCCCCTTTCTCTCCCAAATAGTAAAATTTATTCCTATAGAAGACTGGGCTATTGTCGTAGAAAGCAAAGTCCACTTTGCATCTCTATGGCGACCGAAGTACACGTCAATCTTTTCAATCAACTTGCAAATGAACACAACCATACAATTCGTGGAAGCTAGAGAGATGGAGAAGCCCATAGGGCTATTTACCAATTTGTGGTTCAAAATTTTGTAAATTCCCATTTATGGTTCTTTTCAAAAAATTTCCTTTTTTGTGGTTAAAGTGGGAAAAAATTCCATATTTTGTGGTACTTTTTGATGATGTGGCGGGGACTGGTGTTGACCGGTTCATTTCGCCTGTAACACAGGCGAAATGCTTTTTTCTTTTTTTGCTACTGGCGAAATGCCTTGTGCATGTTTGTTTTTTTGTTTTTGTTTTTGTTTTTTTTTTTTTTTTGCACAAGGAATTTCGGAAAAAAATATATGGTATTTTGGAAAAAAAAAAAATACCATGAGGAAGAGAAAATTAGGTGGAATTTTTTTACGCAAGCTGTGTTCGAAACGGATGTCGGAATAGTAATTTGATGAATAGTAAAATATTAACTTTTTTAGAATTTTGCATGTTACTATTCACGTAGTGCAAAAAAAATTATGGTATTTCAAAAAAAAAATTAACAGGAGGAAGAGAAAATTACGTGGAATTTTTTGACGCAAGCTGTGTTCGAAACGGATGTCGGAATAGTAATTTGATGAATAGTAAAATAGTAACTTTTTTAGAATTTTGCATGTTACTATTCACTTAG
>CATIWO010042272.1:0-16191 GCA_949673435.1 Macaranga tanarius
AATTATGATATGAGTATATGTGCACATGGGACGCTAGGTCATCATTGCCGCCCATGTGTTAGCACAATCTTTGGTTACATATTAATGAGTGTATGGAATAGCATTTGTATTTATGAATATAATGTTTTAGACTTAATCCGACTTGGAAGGAAGCGGTTAAGCTAAATCATTATGTATAATCAGTTTATGAAAATTTTATATTTTGAATGCATCAGTTTATTGAGCTTATTTAATTATAAGGCATTTTTATGAATATATGGGTTTTATGATATTGCTCAGCTTTTAGATTTCCATTTTTATGATCAAGCAGTTTTAGTGATATACTTATATTTATCTTAAGCTAATAGCTTGTGTTCCCACTTTAAAGTATTGTATTTAAAGTTAGTCCACTCACTGAGTATTTCTGTACTCACACTCTTTTGTGTTTAAAATATTTTCAGATCGAGCAGAGTAGCATCAGCTATAGCTAGTAGATCTTTTTGGTGCTCATCCGTGTCTAGAAGAGGTTGAGCCAATACTTTCAATTATTTTAGACCTTTGTAATACTTTTAAGCTTTATTATTATGTAGCAGATGGACTTGTGTTATGATATTATTAACACTGTTGTAAAAGATTTATGAATATGTATAATGATAATTTTATTTCTAAGTCCATCTTGATGATTGAGGATTGATATTATGTTTATAGCATTAGTTTGTCAGCTCAGCATAGCAGGTCGCGCCCGGCTCGATAGCTAGAGGAGCGGGTGTGACAGATTAATTTTTAAAATTTTTAATTTAAATTAATCGATTTTAATTTAACTATGGGAGTTCAATATGGATGAAATGAGTAGTATTTTTCAATAGTTAAAAATTATTAAAAATTTTGACTAAAAATAGTTTAATTATATATATTTAATATTTAATATGTCAGAAGTAAGCTTTACCAAAATATATCAAAAGTTAATAATTTAATTTAATTTAATTTTAAAATTAATAAATTATATCACTTATTATTATTCTAGAAAATAACTTCTAATTTTATATTAAAAAAATCATAATATGTGATATTTTAAAAAATAATTCATAATTCTAAAATAAAGTTTATAAATATGTTAAAAGTAATTATGGTTAAATATTTAACTTTTAAAGTTAAAAGTACAATAAATACTAAGTAATTATATTATATGTCAAGTTTCTAATAAATAATTTATAATTTTATATGGCGAACTGGTTTTATAAAAAACTTTCTTAAATTAAAGAGATACCTTGATCAACAAATAAGAATCCAACCCTATAGCAATCTATGGACCAACTAAAATATCAATGGCCACTACAAAGGTTTAAGTCTAATAATAACTTATGACAACTATAGAGACAGGAGCTATATTTGTCTATGACAATGGGCGTATATTTAGACTTTGAGATGTGATATAATCACTTTTCTTTTAAGTATTTATTGCTTCCATTATATATTTGTTCTGAGTTTTTATTGATAAAACACTTTCAAGATACAACAAAATCTGAAAAGTTTAAATAGTAAAACGTCTAAAGTTTTTCCAAAAAATCTTGTAAGAAATATATAAAATATAAGAGAAAGAAAATAAAAGTTTTGATAATTATTTCAACATGTAGGAGAAATGTATATATACTCTTTAATTTGGGACATAATTATTCAATTAAAGGACATGACCATTCATTGAATGGTTGTAACTCAAAAATAATTATTTCATATATTTTTTCAGAGCACACCTTGCAACACGTCTATGTTTCGAGTTGTGTTTACAACACATCATGAGACACGTCCGTATTCATTCCCATATCTGCTTCTAGACACTTTAAATATAATGAACACGGTTTAAAACATGTCCATGTCCCAGACACAAATTCTACTCAAAAACCATCACACGGTCATATGCATGTCCGTGTTTCTCTCCAATATATTTTCCACTTATTTCACATAAAAATAACAAAAAAATCCATTAATAAGCCCCTGAACTTTCGCATTTTATTTTATTAAACTTCTATTATTTTATTGCATTTTATTAAGCCCTTTTACTATTATTTCTATTTTATTAAACTCTTATACAATTATTTTTATAAACATTAAAGACTTTTGAGGGCTATTTTAGTAATATCATTTATATTTCAAAAGTCCTTAATGTTTATAAAAAATAATTGTATAAGAATTTAATAAAATGAAAATAACAATATAAGGGTTTAATAAAATAGAAATAATAGTAAAAGGGCTTAATAAAATACAATAAAAGAATAGGGGTTCAATAAAATAAAACGTGAAAATTGAGGGGCCAAGTGATGGATTTTTCCTAAAAATAAAGTCACATAAACTTATTTTTCTTATATTTACATACTTTATACTTCAAACTATAATTATATTTAATTATTTCAACAATATTTGAATCAATTAATGCTTGAGCAAATGATAACTAGGGACAGAAACAATCATACCCAGTTACATCTAAGAGACAGTGCTAGAAAATGAGATGTGGTATAGATCACACATTGGAAAAACCGGAAGTAACAAAAAAAATAAAAATGTTTTGAAGGTGCCAAGGCATTTTGGAAAAAAGTGAACCCATTATTATGGATATTTAAGGTTCTATCTTCCCCGGTGATTCAAATTGAAGCAATTGGATTATTAATTGGAATCAAAGAATTAAAAGATCTGTTTCGTGCAAAATGCAGAAAAATCAAAATTAATAAGAATGGAAGATGTCTCAAAAAACTTTCTTTTTTTTTTTTCAGCCAGGAGATGGTCTTCGAGCTTCGGCATTTGGAATAGGCTTAAACTAATATTACATGAGGTCATAGATACAGTTTTTTTAATATAGCTGGTTTCCAATTCTCATCAGATTTGGCTTGATCGGAGAACAAGATTGTAAGCTGTAAGGCTCTATCAGAGAGGAAGATTGTAAGCTTAATTGAAGATTAAACCTAATGATGAGAATCGAAGTCAACAAGTCCGGTCAAATGGCGTTTTACAAGGACTTGGGAGTCTAATGTCAAGAGAACGAGTCAAACTTGTAAACGTGGCACTTTCAAAGTTATTTTCCAACCTTCTAACAAAGGAAAGTATGCATTTTGAAGATGTCAAAGTGGAAGAATCATCACCAAGGCTTTTCAATGTGTTTTGGGCGAGTTTTCAAGGATTTGAAAGAGTTCCAAGTGATACACGCACGTGTCCCATAGCACACGGACGTGTTTCAAGCACTAAAAACATCCAGTAGGAAACACACCCTAAGACACGTCCATGTCTCTGTCCGTATTTGCAACACACTCATGTATCTGCCCATGTTCAGCACTGCCAAGTTTTACACGGCCGTGTATCATTTTTGGGTCAAATCCGAGTTATTTAGGAATTTTATTAGTTTAATTCTTATTTTAGTTTTAGGGTTTATTTTAAGGAGTCCTAAGATTAATTGAACTTCCATATCTTTTGTTTTTCTATAAATAAGCATCATTCTTGATGTAAAAACAATTAAGTTTGATATCAATTGAAATTTTTCTAGGAATTTTATTTCCTTTGGTTCTTGCATGAACTATATTGACCTTATCAAGCTAATTGCTTATGGCGACCATGTTTATTCCTTATCACGCTCTTATTCTTCTTTGTTCTAAGGTGTGGCGGATAACACTTTAAGTTTAGTTGATCAATTTGTAACGAAGGGTCTTAGGTTTAATATACCTAAGGTTTGGGTTGGTTGATTCAAACAAATTTAGGTTTTCTTTTTTTATCCTTTCTTTTTATTGTTGAATATTCGTCCCGTGAATTTTGGTTAATCCTAGGACACGTGTGTGGGTTGATTTGAGATTGTTAGGGTTTTCCTATCAAAATCACATCATTTGGTATCAGAGCTTTGGCTCATCAAAATTCAGGTTTGATTTAATTTCCAAGTTATCTTCATTAGCATTCTCATAAAAAAAATTCCTTCATAATTTTCCATCATTCAAGTTAGTGTTATTCCAATTCATCTTTGAATCCACATCTTATCTTGTGAATTGTGCATCAAGTGAGAAAAAAAAAAAGAAGAGGTTCAAAAGAAATTCGAAAAAAATAATAATAATTATTGTGCGCATCCAATTGAGTAAAGATTGTTGGACTCATTATTATTATTCTACTTTATTTTCTTTGCATTCAAAGTTCTAATATTTATTCGTCACCCCTTCCATTAAATTGCTTCTAATTTTGTTTAGCCGTTTTCTTTGAATTCTTAATTTTTCTTGTTAATTTGTTTTGTTCTTTGAAGTTTTCATTTGATTTCTTTGAATTCCATAGTGTTGAGGAATTGAGGAAGTTCTCCATAGGTAATTTGATTTGGTGAAAAAATCATAGTTCTATCTAGAACCTATAGGGAATAAACTTAGGATTGTGTGATTGGTGAGATCAATAGAGGGTTTAAACATGAGTGGAGTGATTTGGTAAGAGAGAGGAGTTGAAAACACGTGAGGGAGTGATTGTGAGGACTTATTTTCTGCCAATTATTTAATTTTAATCTCTAAAGATCTCTCAAGGATCGCAGGATCAAAAGTTGGAAAGCATAGCGGCGAGTATGAACACTCTAGTCAATGAGATAAAGAAGATGCAGTTGATGTATGGCAATTTAAAGGATCAAGTTGAAAAGACAAATTCTGCAGTAGTAGAGATCCAAAAAGTGCAGTCCATGAGCAACCAAACACGCCAACAATGGGAGATAGATTTTGATGAAGATGTTGGTGATAATTGGGGACATTTGACACGAGACGTGCACCATTAAAGGAAGCTAGAAAAGGTCAAGTTGTTGAAGAGAAACCAAAGGTGGATCAAATTAATGGTAGCATCAAGATGAAGATACCTTCCTTCCAAAGAAAGAATGATTTGGATGTTTACCTCGAGTGGTAATGCAAGGTGGAACTAGTCTTTGATTGCCACAACTATTCCGAGGAGAAAGAGGTGAAGTTGGCAATTGTCGAATTCATGGATTATGCTGTGATTTGGTGGGATCAATTGCTCAAATCACGAAGGCATAACTTAGAGAGACCTATCCAAACATGGGAGGAGATGAAACAAGTCATGCGAAAGAAATTTATTCCTTCCCATTATTATCGCGATTTATATCATCACTTACAAAGTTTGGTACAGGGATCTAAGAGTGTAGAAGAATATCATAAGGAGATAGAGATGGCTATCATTAGGGTTAATGTTGAAGAGGATTGTGAGGCAACTATGACATAATTTTTAAATGGACTTAATCGAGAGATTCGTGACATTGTGGAGTTACATCATTGCATTGACCTTGAGGATATGGTACATGCAGCCATGTTGGTAGAGAGGCAACTCAAGAGCAGATGCACCTCAACAAAAATGAACTACAATGAAGGTTCCATATGGAAGTCGAATTGGGGGAAAAAGGATGACAAGGTGCAACCCAAGGCAAAAGGTGACTTTAGCAAGCCTAAAGAAAATGTGGACAAAGGTAAAGCCATAGCTAATCAAGAACGCACAAGGTACATCAAGTGTTTTAGATGTTTAGGGAGAGGGCACATTACTTTTCAATGTCCTAACAAGAGAACTATTTTGATGCATGATGGCATTTATGAGAGTGGAGAGGAGGATGATGATTTAGATGAGATGCCTGAGTTAGAGGATTGTAGTGATGATGAGGTAGGTAATATGTTGACTCCCATAGAGGGAAAATCTTTAGTTGCAAGGCAAGCTCTTAATACGCAACTTAAGGTTGAAGATTGGGATGAGCAACGTGAGACATTTTTCACACGAGGTGCATGGTTAGGGACAGAATTTGCAACATGATTATTGATGGTAGGAGTTGCACAAATGTGGTGAGCACCGAGTTAGTTGAAAAGTTGGGTTTGGTGACTACTAAACACCCCAAACCATACAAACTACAATGGTTGAATGACACGGAGGAAGTTAAAGTGACATGTCAATGTAAGGTTCCTTTCACTATAGGAATCTACAATGATAAAGTGGAGTGTGATGTAGTGCCAATACAAGCGGGTCATATTCTTTTGGGGTGACCTTAGCAATTTGATAGGCGAGTTAATCATAATGGCTATAGAAATAGATACTCGTTCATGTGGGAAGACCAAAAGATGACATTGGTGCCATTATCTCCTAAACAAATCTTAGAGCATCAATTGAAGATGGTACACAAGAAAAAGGGTAGTGAGGGAGAGAAAATTCAAAGAGAGGTTGAGAGTTCAAAAGAAAAGAGTATGGTGAGTGTGCAAGAGAAAAATAGAGAGTTGGGGCAAAATAAAAAAGAAAAAAAAAGAGAGAATTTCTTTGCCACCACAAGTGAGATAAGGACTGCATTCTTAGGAAAACAGTCCATGATTTTGTTTTTATACAATGAGGCTTTGATGACTAACATTGATTTAGATAACTCTTTGCCTAGTGTTGTTCGTGTTTTATTATAGGAATTTGCTGATTTGTTTCTCGAGGAAAAACCTAAGGGTTTGCGGCCAATTAAGGGGATTGAGCATCAAATTGACCTCATTCCGGGAGCTCAAATTCCTAACAAGCCCGCCTATAGGAGTAATCCTGATGAGACAAAGGAGCTTCAAAGGCAAGTACATGAGCTTTTGGACAAAGGCTACATTAGAGAGAGTATGAGTCCATGTGCCATTCCGGTTTTGCTAGTGCCTAAAAAGGATGGATCATGGCACATGTGCATTGATTGTCGAGCCGTCAATAATATCACTGTAAAGTATAGACATCCCATACCTAAGTTAGATGACATGTTAGATGAATTGCATGGGTCATTTGTGTTTTCTAAAATTAATTTAAAAAGTGGCTATCATCAAATACGTATACGTGAAGGTGAAGAATGGAAAACAGCCTTTAAGACTAAGCATGGTTTGTATGAATGGTTGATTATGCCTTTTGGTTTAACTAATGCACCTAGCACTTTTATGAGATTAATGAGCCATGTTTTACGTGCTTATATAGGGAAATTTGTTGTAGTATACTTTGATGATATACTTGTGTATAGTAGGAGTTTAGAGAGTCATGTCGAGCATTTGAGTCTTGTTCTTAATACACTTAGGAAAGAACACTTGTTTGCTAACCTTAAAAAGTGTTATTTTTGTTCTAGTTCTATTATATTTCTAGGTTTTGTTGTGTCTGCTAAAGGCATTGAGGTTGATGAAAAGAAGGTCAAAGCAATCAATGAGTGGCCTACTCCTAAGTCTATCACTGAAGTGCGAAGTTTTCATGAATTAGCTAATTTTTATAGACGTTTTATGAAGGACTTTAGCACTATTGAAACACCTTTAACTGAGGTTGTGAAGAAAAGTGTGGGTTTCAAATGGGGAAAAGCTCAAGAAGATGCATTTTAGTTAATTAAGGAGAAATTATGTAGTGCACCCTTACTTCCATTACCTAATTTTAGTAAGACCTTTGAGATAGAGTGTGATGCATCTGGAATTGGTATTAGGGCTGTGTTGATGCAAGAACAAAGGCCTATCGCTTATTTTAGTGAGAAGCTTAATGGGGTAGCGTTAAATTATCCTACATATGACAGAGCTTTATGCATTGGTGAGGGCATTAGAGACATGGCAACATTATTTATGGCCCAAGAAGTTTGTCATCCATACTGATCATGAGTCCTTAAAGCACTTAAAAGGACAAGGAAAGTTGAACCGAAGGCATGCTAAGTGGATGGAGTTCATTAAGACGTTTCCTTATGTTATCAATACAAACAAGGCAAGGAAAACATTGTAGCTGCACTTTCGAGGAGGTACACTTTACTTAACTCTATGAATGCTAAATTGCTAGGATTTGATCATATTAAGGATTTATATGCTAGTGATTTTGATTTCTGTAATGTGTATGAAGCATATGAAAATGTAGCCTTTGGTAAGTTTTATAGGCATGAGGGATATTTGTTTAGAGAGAATAAACTTTGCATTCCTCAATGTACTATACGTGAGCTTTTAGTAAGGGAAGCTCATAGGGGTGGTTTGATGGGGCATTTTGGTATTAAAAAGACCGTAGATGTGCTTAGTGAACACTTCTTTTGGCCACATTTGAGAAAAGATGTTGAACATATTTGTGCTAGAAATGTTAAGTGTAAGCAAGCTAAGTCTAAAATTATGCCTCATGGGTTATATATGCCTTTAGATGTGCCTAATGAACCTTGGTTACATATTTTTATGGATTTTGTATTAGGTTTACCAAGGTTCAAAATGGGCCGATATTGTGTATTTATTGTTGTTGACAAGTTTAGTAAGATGGCGCATTTTATCCCTTGCAATAAAACTGATGATGCGACCAACATTGCTAATGTGTTCTTCAAAGAGGTTGTCTATTTGCATAGTATTCCAAAAAGCATTGTGAGTGACAGAGATACCAAGTTTTTAAGTCATTTTGGCGTACATTATGGAGCAAATTGGGGACTAAGTTGTTATTTTTAACATGCCATCCTCAAACGGATGTGCAAACAAAAGTGGTAAATAGAACTTTGAGTACATTGTTGCGAGCCATTATTGGTAAGAATTTGAAGAATTGGGAAGAGAGTCTACCATTTGTTGAGTTTGCATATAATAGGAGTGTGCATACTACCACGGGTTATTCACCTTTTGAAGTGGTATATGGGTTTAATCCTCTTACACCTCTTAATTTATTACCTTTGCCTTCAAAAGAGCAAGTTAATCTAAATGGAGCAAAGAAGGCTGAGTTTGTAAGGAATCTACATGAAAAGGTTAAGCAAAGAATTGAGCGGAAAAATGAGCAATATGCAAATCAATTTAATACAGGGCATAAGCAAGTTGTATTTGAACCGAGAGATTGGGTATGGGTACATATGCGCAAGGAAAGGTTTCCTTCCCAAAGAAAGTCTAAGTTGCAACCATGTGGTGATGGTCCATTTCAAGTGGCGGAGCGCATTAATGACAATACCTACAAACTATATCTACAAGATGAGAGTAATGTGAGTGCTACTTTCAATATTGTTGATTTAGTTCCTTTTGATTTTGATGTAGGTTTTGATTCGAGGATGAATCTTCTTGAGGAATGAGGGAATGATGAGAATCGAAGTCAACAAGTCCAGTCAAATGGCGCTTTACACGGACTTGGGAGTCCAATGTCAAGAAAATGAGTCAAACTTATAAATGTGGCACTTTCAAAGTTGATTTTCAACCTTTTAGCGAAGGAAATGATGCATTTTGAAGATGTCAGAGTGGAAGACTCATCACCAAGGTTTTTCAATGTGTTTTGGGCGAGTTTTCAAGGCTTTAAAGGAGTTATAAGTGATACACACCCATGTCCCATAGCACACGGCCGTGTTTCAAGCACCAAAAACATTCAGTAGGAAACACACCCTGAGACACGCCCGTGTCTCTGCCAGTGTCTACAACACACACTGCAACACACCTATGTATCTGCCCATATTCAGCACTGCCAAGTTTTGGGGCCTAATACAAGGCCATGTACACGGCCGTGTATCGTTTTTAGGTCAAATCCGAGTTATTTAGAAATTTTATTAGTTTAATTCTTATTTTAGTTTTAGGGTTTATTTTAGGGAGTCCTAAGATTAATTGGACTTCCATAGCTTTTGTTTTTCTATAAATAAGCATCATTCTTGATGTAAAAACAACTAAGTTTGATATCAATTAAAATTTTTCTAGGAATTTTATTTCTTTTGGTTTTTGCATGAACTATATTGACCTTGCGGCCATCTTTATTCTTTATCACCGTCTTATTCTTCTTTGTTCTAGGGTGTGGCGGATAACACTTTAAGTTTATTTGATCAATTTGTAACGAAGGATCTTAGGTTTAATATACCTAAGGTTTGGGTTGGTTGATTCAAACAAATTTAGGTTTTCTTTCTTTGTCCTTCTTTTTATTGTTGACTATTCATCCTATGAATTTTGGTGAATCCGTGGACACATATATAGGTTAATTTAAGATTGTTAGGATTTTCCTATTAAGATCACATCACCTAACATTCCAAGTTCAAATTAAAAACCAGAGCAAGTAAAGTCGATATATCCCGAAACATCAACTAGTTAGTTCTGATCTTGTTTCACTAACAAATAGCAAATATATATATCAGTGTGTCTTATACTTACCCAAAGGTTCCCATAAATCTAGTCTCAGTCTCTGTAGATAAATCTGGAAGTTCTATGGCAACTCCAAAATCTGCAATCTGAAAAGTTAAAAAAAATTATATTGTTAAAGAAGATAGGCACTTTATAAAATATCCTATCGTCACCCTCACAATAACAACAACGAAAAAAATGGTTGGCACTAATTTAAAATAAATGTACAAATGACAAATCTTGAATATGTGATTTTGCATGTATCAACATTAATTGGGGAGGGCAAATATGAGCATTAAAGAATTATGTTTGATAGATTCTACCTTTGGTTCAAAGTCATAATCAAGAAGAATATTACTCGGTTTGATATCTCTGTGAATGATCGTGGGTGAACCTGAAAATGAGAGCACCAAAATCAGAGTGAAACTCAGCTGCTAAAACCTCAAAACTTCTTCCATAGCACAAAACCAGAAACAATTAATAGCATTTTAAAAAAAAAGGAAGCATGGCTTGAAGATTACTCACAGCCTTCATGCAAATATGCCAGTCCTTCTGCGCAGCCCACCGCAATTTTCATTCTGTCGCTCCATTTAAGGGTTGATTTGTTTCCCTCTGCAGTTTTAATTATTTTCCTTTTTGTAAAGATAAGTATATATGGCGATAGTAATCATAATAGCAAGTAAATTGATTAAGAGAAAAGGCTTATTGGCACCAATAATTACAATGTTTTGGACTTTTATAAATTTATATCAAACTTTAAAACTTATAAAAAATTAACATAATTCAACATATTATTTGCAATTTTAATATAGTTATGATTTGGTCAAAATCCAAAAATAAAATATGCATAGCATTTGAGGTCAAATGGCTCATTGTTATTTTGGATCAAGATCCTCTCATGTTAGTGAAAACATGATCTTCAGATCATTTCAACCCTTAAATACAAATTCAATGGTTGAGATTTTATCAATAATAGAATTTTAAATTTAGAAAGTGGATAGTTATTTGTTTGAAAAATAAATATCAGCCATTAATTTTGAATTTAATGATTGAAATTATGCAAACATGATCTATCATGTTTACCAAAATATGAGCGAGTTCTGATTTTGTTATTGTAACGATTTCACATCCACATCAACTAAATGTAAATTATAATAATTAACAGTCAGTTACGTTTTAACTTGAAATCAGATGCTTTTCAGGTGGTGGAATGCCTTTATAATCTTGAGAATGTTACTTGTCTTGGTCTGATTATTGATGACTGTTGTTCTCTTATTAAACACTTTAATCAAGTGTGTATTCGCTTTGTGCGTAGATCAGCGAATGAAGCAACTCACCCGTGTGCATGAGCTGCTTGTTCGTTGTCTGATCACTATGAATGGGTTTCAGCCCCATATTTTATTTTCCATGTACTTGCTCGTGAGAGCTTTTGAATGAAATCTTATTTTCAGTTTTTTTAAAAAAATTCTAAAGAAATATAACGTGAAAAAAAAAAAAATTGTTTAATTTGTAAAGACTATATGTTCATAGCTAATGCATCTCAGCTGCTATGTATGTGTTTGTTTTTAAATTTTTTGACCAAATTGTAGTTGTATCAAAATTTTAAATAATATGTTAAATTGAGTTATTTTTTTTCAAATTTTAAATTTTGATTTGGAAAAATAAATAAATTTGATAAAGAAAGGTTGTAATTTTTTTTTTACCAAAAGACAAAAAAATAAAATAAAATAACTACTAACCGTGTAGATGATTTCTCAAGTTGCCGTTGGGAACAAACTCAAGAACAAGCAGCTGATGCTTTCTGGAAATGCAGTGTCCAAGTAGCTTGACTACATGTCGATGATGGATCCGTCTAATAATTTTAATCTGTGTCTGAAAACATTCCCAGGCTCTGTGATCTGAAAACTTCTCAACCACAATGCTTTCATTATTTGGAAGTATTCCCCAGTAAACTTTAGAGTAACCACCTTCGCCAACTAGGCGTGAGAAACCATTTGTTGCCTTTGCAAGTTCTTTATAAGTGAAGGATTTCGGGTAAGAAATGTCGAGCCTCTCAACACCGATAGGAGGCTCTTGCAGCTTAGATTTTCCTTTACATATTGAAAGAGCAGTCCGGCGGCGGCGCTGCTCCGGCGAGGTTTTATGCTCAACTGTAATATACAAGAATTCAATATAAATCAGCATGTCTATATATGATCATAAGGACGATGTCATATTTTTTCTCTAAAAAGGGGCAAATATTTGTTGTTTATGTAGAAAAAAATTGAGAGGTTAATTACCCAATCACACGTATCAAAATGTACAAGAAAAATAAAGTGGTGACGAGACCATTTCCCTTAATTTATTTAATTTAAGAAAAAATTTTCAAAAAAAAAAATTGACTAATTCATAAATTGGAAAGATTTTAAAATGATTGTAAACCATCTATTCATTATATAATTAAAGTTAAAAAGGCTAAACTAATAATATTAAAATATTTAACTAAAGTGATATATATATCTGTCCAAAAAGTTTGACCATATTGCTCATGAATAGGACACTTCCAAATTTTTTGTAATTAGTTAATTATTAATAATATATTATAAAATTAAAAAATGCATTAAATATAGAAAATACTAATTAGTAGTTATTTTTAAATATTAGTATATTATATTTAAAATTAAGGAAGTTAGGGTTCACCACTGCTCCATCTACCCGATTCTGATGCAATTTCAAGTTAATAATTTCTTTTCTATCCAAGAAGAGGTGGTATTTAAAATATTATAATTAAAATTCTAATATTGCTTTAAGTTTAATTGGTTTTTTTAATAAAAAAATTGTTAGCAATATTTTTTTTAATTAAAGTTATACTCTTATAAAATAAACTTCCAATTACATCAGAAGAATGGTTTATGTTCATTATGAATATATAACAACACTTGAATTATGTGTCACACATCCAACTATAAAATGCATATTTTTTATATTTAAAAAATTAAACGGATTTAATTAGATTTTTTTTTTTTAGTTTTTTTTGAACTATTGGTATCTAAAATTCATTGGACTCTAACTAATTCAGTTTGACCTAAATATGACCACAAGGACAACAAAAATCTCTTAACAATAAGGACTACACCATATGGGACAACTCTTCCTTTTAAATATCACATCTTGAAGGTAGTAAAATTTTAACCTTACATCTCAATATGCTTTTAAAGAAAAGTAACCAATAGACTACTCCCTCACTAGCTTATTTTAAATAAAGGCTTGTTTAGTTGGTATTTTGGAATCAAAATCGGAATCAGAATAGGAATGGGTGGGAATGGAAAAGTGAATGAAAATTTAAAAAAAGTGTTTAGTTTATTAGGGAATGGAAACGGGACCAATATTATTTATCAATTAAAATATTTTTATAATTATTTTTTATATGTAAAAAATAACATTATAATTAACTTTTTGCATATTAAAATTAATATTATAACTATCTATTAAAAAATATTTTAAAAACTATTATTTATTTACTAAAATATTATTATAGTTTTTAAAATTATGAAAGAATTATTTATTTTAATAAATATTTTTATTCAAACATTTTAATAATTATTTTTATTAATTTACATGTTTTATTTATAAATTTTGAATAATATATATCAACATTTAAATATTTAAATGTTTGACTAATTTATAGTTAGTTTGACTTACTCCAAAGGGAATCAAAATTCATTCCTTAAAATATAAGAAGAATGGTGATTCCCATTGATGGGAATCAGTTTCTATTCCATGTTAAATCTTAGCCAAACAAACATTAGAAATCGAAATCGTCCATTCTAATTTCGATTCTCATCCTTATTTTTCACCAAACAAACGGAACCTAAATTGAGTCATTTATAATCTAAATACATTTATGCTAAATGCAAATTTTTATAGCTTCTGAAATTGCCAGTTTAATATGTCTCCTGGCCTCTGAAGAATGCAACTTTCAAGTTCATATCCATTAATTATGTGTGATTATATATATAATTAATTGGATGTTTGACACCTTCGGGCTGAAAAATCTTTCATTCATATTGTCTTATGAGTTATGATGCAGTAAAGCAGAAAAGGCAAGAATCTCTAAGAGGAAAATGCTATAACAAAGGGAGAGTTTAATATGGTTAAAAAAAAAAAAAGGAGAGTTTAGTGTATGACCTTGAAATTTTGAATATAATACATCTCTAACAGCTTCATCCTCCCATTGCAACTGTTCCAACCAGCTTCGACTTCCATTTATTTGCCTTAACCTCTTTGTGCAGTGTAAATCAAATGGAAGCTTCAGAAGTCTTGGGCAGTCAATTACAAGCACATCCTTAAGGACTGGAAAGCGCAATATGTGAGGACAGATGCTCTCAAGAGATGGTAGATCTTCCAAATGCAATTGTTTCATATTTGAGAATATGCCCAGAAGTTCATCGATTTCTTTGAGTTCTTCAGGTTTAAAATCTTTGCCTATAATTTCTTCCATTGATTTGCAGCTTCGCAATTCAAGAGTTTGGAGTTTCGGGGCAAAGATGAGCCACTGCAAATTATTTATTGCAAAACATTGACGAATTTGAAGACTATGGAGGTGCAAGACATAGTATTGGGTGCTATCTGTTTCAATGCGTAGAGTTTCGCATTCCTCTATGTTAAGTTCTTCTAGATACACCATTCTTGACAAAGTTGAAATTGGTATTTCAAGTATCTTTATTTTTTTAAGTGACAGCTTTCTGATGCAACTCTGCAATTTTCCAGACTGCAACATTCTTTCAATAGCTTCATGGCTAAATAGAGTGATATTTATGTCAGCCATATGTTCATTACATTCCAATTCCTCCAACAATTTCCTGTCATCGAAGATTTCATTGCTGAACTTGCTAAATACTTGCAGCGAGGAAACACTTGATACTACTCCATTGCGTATAATTTGAAAATTTTCAGTGTAGTCCACAAGCAAAACCTTCAGCTTTTTCAAATTCTGAATTTCGATTGGAAGGTCCTCTATGTCTGTGTGAGAAAGATTAAGATAATGCAGGTTGATTAGTGAGCCAATTCCAGCTGCAAATAAATCAGATATAGCCTTGTTTCCTGACAAGTCCAAAACTCCCAAAGCATGTATAGAATGCAAAAATCCTGCTGAAAACATGCGCAAGTTTGTGTCCCTAATAAGCAATGTTCGGACAAGGGGACAAGGGTTTGGAGGAGGTCGCAGTACATCATCAACCTGACCATAAATTGATACTCGCACGGCCTTGCTCCATTTCTCAGATCTCCATTCTCGTATCAAAATCTTGTTCTTCTTTTGGCCATATTCACTAGCTAACCACAAGCCAAAAGCACGAAAGACCTCGTGCATACTAACAGAATCACCCAATTCATCGCTTTCTAATAAGCATGATAACTTGAGCCTTTTGACGATATATTCTCCTAAATTCTTATCAGACACATTCAAAAATCCTTCCCCAATCCATAACTTAATTAGTTCATCTTTGCTAGTCACTCTGGGTAGCATCGAACAATACATGAAACAATCTTTAAACATATCATCCTTATGCAAGCTAGCATAACTAGTCTCAAGAATGTGAAAAAGACGTCTCATACCTGGCAGCCCAGCCGGATCATTTCGCATTGTGCTGACCGCATGCTCCCAGTCCCTAGGATTCCTCATTCGAGCCATTGCTCGTCCAATAACAGTGAGAGCAAGTGGCAAACCTTGGCAAACTTCTATGTTGATAGCGTCAGCTAGACGTTCCACCTGGGCACGAAGATTACCAACGTCCTCTCCAGCCTTCGTCCAAAACAATTTTAATGCTTCTTCCCGCGACAAACACTTCATCTTCAACTTTATTTGAGCTTTCATGTTATTACATAGTTCCTCGGATCTGGTGGTGAAGACTACTTTGGATCCGTTATCATTAGGAAGAGGAACCCCAACTTTTACGAGATCCACTGCGTCACGTAAATCATCCAACATCAGTATGAACTTCATACTGCACAGCAACCTTGATATCTCCGCAGCTCTGTCTTGCCTGTTTGTATTCTTCCATGTTTCACTATGGATAGCTATAGGTAAATGACTGGCGATGGCATCCTGAATCGTGTCCGCGCTTTCTCCTTTTGATAAATGAACCCAAATTACCACCGGAAAATCGAGTCC